>ML777864.1:798740-815872 GCA_009831015.1 Picea engelmannii
GAATGAGCAATTGTTTATTTCCCTGCATTATTGTGATCATCATTTAGTGTTTCAGCAAAGAGTTTAAAAGAAGCATAATTGTTTAATCACGGTAACAACTGATTCACCCCCCCCCTCTCAGTTTTCCAACACTCTTTCCTTTCTTAATGTAAGAAACTTGTCTCTATCACCTGTCATGTGTTTTGAACAGTCACTGTCAACATACCAACCACGTTTCTTCTTCTTATCTTGTAGAAAAAGTGTGCATTCTTCATTGTTGTATTGATTATGCTTTCTTATCCATGTCCTTTTCTAAGGTTCCCATATGTGATTATTGTTGTTCTGTTGTGGTTCTCTAGGAGGGATTGTCATTCTGCAATCATTTTCCATGTGTCCAAAGTTGTTACAATTGTAGCATTCCACTTCAGTGCTCAATTATTCAAACCTGTTGTAACTTCTTCTCTATGTTTCACTAGGCATTCTTGGATAACTCTTTTGTGTATGACTTTCAAAGTTGTTTATGTTCCTGTTGTTAGCTCTGCAATTCACAACTTTATGTCCAAAATTATTACATGCATAACATAAACCAAAAAAGATAGTTTGATTCCTAGGAGTTGAATATCTTATGAAAGGAGGTACTCTTAAGAATTCTTCTTCTTCTTGAGTTCTATATGTTGGTTGTTGATTCTGAAATATGAATCTTCTCGATGGAGGAGTGTCCTTGTAATCTTTCTTGTAGATCTACCTATCTCCTTTGATTGTTTCTACATAACTTTTTGGATATGTTTATTTCTTTGTTGTTTTGGAGCTTAATCCCTTTTCTGTCTGATTGTATCCAAGTCTAGAATTTTCATGATGAGATTTTTGAGTGCTGATAATGTCATCCAAAAATTTTGAACTATTTTGCATATTTTTCTTTTGAAGATCCTTTCTTAATGTGACAATCTCTGCTTCCAAATTTTCAATGATGTTTCTTTTTTCTATCTGTTCTTTGAGTGCTTCTTCAATTATTTTATCTTCTTCAATTTGAGCCTTCAAATTTATGATCATTTGTTATAATTCCTGAGTGTCTTCTTTATTGTCTAGTTCCGCTTGTAGCTTCTTGTTTTTCCTCTTTTCTCTTCTAATAACTTCTATGACACTCATCAATTCCTCTTGGTAGTCAACTTCTACCTCTTCAATTTCTTCTTCGGCTTCTTCATATTCTACTTCTGAGTCTTTTTATCAGATTCTTCTACTACCATGAATAGAACCATTTTTGTCTCACTGTCACTGACTTCATCTTCATCTGATGACGATATGTCTTCTTTGGTGAATAAGATTTTCTTGAAAAATTTCTTTGTGGTTCTTTTTCCTTTATATGTTTGTCTGCTTTTTAAGTCACCTTCATCATTTCTCTTTTTCTTATGAGGACATTTGTTAACAAAATGACCAATACCATCACAATTAAAAAAAATTAAAGGAAGCTTACCTCTATATCTACCGTCGGTTCCCTTGTTCAGTCTTCTGACAAAGTTGGCCACTTCTTCATCATCTTTCGATACATCACTATTGCTGTTATGTTCTTTTTCTTGTTCTTTCCCTTTTGATTTGATCTTTTGGATGCTTTGAAAACTTCTTATTTTACATCTGGATTTTCCTATTCAATTATCATTTCATATGCTGTGAAGATTCCATGTAGTTCACCCATGCTTATTGAGTTTAGATCTTCTCTTTATTCTAGTGTTGATATCTTAGGGTCAAATCTCATAGGAAGAGATCTTAGTACCTTTTGAACAATTACAGATTCTTGAATTTCTTCTATCAATCCTATGATTTCATTTACTGTTTCATTGAATCGTAAGAAGTAAGATGCAATATTCTCATCTTCCTTCATATTTAGTTGTTTGAACTGACCTCTGTAAGATTGAAGCTTTGCTTCTTTGAATTTTGAATCTCCTTCATAAATATTTTGAAGTTTGTCTCAAATATCTTTAGCGGATATACAATGTTCAACTTTGGTGAATATTGTTTCACCAAGACGATTCGGAAGTGCATTTGTGGATTTGGAATTATTTTGACCGAGTTTCATTGCTTTGTCATTTGTTGGCGTAATTGTTGGTACTGTGTATCCATCTACAATTGATTGCCAAATTTCAAATCCCTGTGCTTGTATATATGTCTTCATCCTTATCCTCCAAAATGCATACTTATGTTCATCAAACTGTGGTATTCCATTTTTATACAAGTTGTTTCTCTCCATGATATACCTTTCAGTAGTTAAACTGATTTCTGAAGGAACCTACTCTAATACCAATTGTTGGATTAATGGGGTGGGGGGGGTGAATCAGTAATAGAAAAATTTAATCCATTTTAACCATATAATCCAAGTGTTATATCAATGTAGCATTATCATCCAATAAATGCAGAGTAAATAAGCTATGAACAAATGAACAATCATAAACATACATAGTACACCAGTGTTTTATGTGGAAACCCAAAGCGGGAGAAAACCACATAATGCTTTTTCTTATATGTCTTGAAGAATTAAATTCATTAGCAACACCAAATTCCCTTGTTTTCCAACTGCAATTTCTCATGCTACAACCTGAGGGAAGCTCCAACTCCTCAATTCTCTTGCTACAACTAGAAGGAGGCTACAAACCCCTATATTCTCCGACTATAACCAGAAGGTGGCTACAACCACTTGTCCTTGCCCCATCCAACTGCCCTAAAATATAAAGTCGAATGTCGACAACCTGTCACTTTCACTGAATGAACCACTGCGACTGTCAATCTGTACCAATAACCTGTAACAACCTGTACAAATCAACCTGCACCAAACAACTTGTACCAATAACCTGAACCAACATGTACCATGCATCAACCATGCATCAACCTTGACTCATCAAGATGTACCAACATCATCAACTATACACCTCATGTATGTTCCAACTCATCAACTATACACCTCATGTATGTGCCAACTCATCAACTACTTGTCTCAACCATGTACCCAACATGTACCTCAACAATATACCAAAGACATACACCAATATAACCATCAAAAGTTATCTAACAATTCATCACTCTATCCATAAACCAAATACCATAAACCCTAACATCAAACCATGTTCCAAAACCTCACTATTATGTAGCCTCAAGCTAAACCAAAAACTTCAGCAACACATCACAACCAAAAGACCAATACCCATATGCCAAATACCAACAACAAAATACAAACTGTATCCCTCAACAAATCTGATATATGCAACAATATTGAACATCCAATACCATCTCAAGAGATAATCCCTAGGTCACAAAACATACCTCAAACAAGATGTGCCATATCTCTCATAAATAGACCCCAACCATGTTGTTGTTGCGATGTTTCTATCGCATTTTTTTTGTCTCACTTTTTCTACCACAAATTTTCTACCGCGAATTTTCTGTCGCACTTTTTCTGCCACGATTTTTCTGCCACACTTTTTCTGCCGTGATTTTTCTGTCACACTTTTTTGCTGCGATTTTTCTGTCGCACTTTTTTTGCCGCGATTTTTCTGCCACACTTTTTCTGCCACGATTTTTCTGCCATGATTTTTCTGTCGTACTTTTTCTGCCGAACTTTTTCTTCCGCACTTTTCCTGCCACACTTTTTATGCTGCAATTTTTCTCTATCAATAATACCTGCCCAAATAACATTTCACAAAATAGATATTCAATGATATTCAAGTGTGATTAAAATGAGAGATCCCTGCCTCTTATTTATACTTTCATGTAGCTTCCTCAATGGGTTACCTTTTAACCATCTTAACCCACTTTCCTTATTTTAGTGTTAACCAACTTCTAACCACTTGTCCACTTAGTAATTTCTCCATTAACTTTATTATTTAAATAATTTGTTTTGTATCCACTTTGACTTATAGTACACTCATCACTTCACTTTATTATTTACCTTTTAAAATCTCTCAAACCACTTTCCTTATTTTATGGAGTTCTCCATTAACTTTATTATTTAAATAATTTATTTTGCATCCTCTTTGACTTATAGTACACTCATGACTTCACTTTATTATTTAAATAATTTCTTCTTTGCAAACACTTTGACTACTTTGACCTTTTAGGGCTTCTAGATGACTCATGAGGGTTCTCCAATTTCACATGGCCATAACTCTCTAACCGTGAGGAGTTATGTGACGTTCCACATACCACTAGAAATGTCATGACATGTACTATCCATATAGAATAGTCTTACCTGCAAACATGGTTGGAATTTGACGGGAAAAATGCCCGTCAGAGGGCATTTTGAACATTATTTACGGATGAATTTTCTATGTTACCGTCAATCCAAAAGGGCAGCCAAGTACACTAAATGTATTTATGACAGGCCATGAATTTTTGAAAACATTATTATAGTTCGGTCCGGATATGTGTTGAGGCTCCATAATCTTGTTTGGTCAGTTATGTGTCAGCGCGTACCATCCATGATCTTTCTAGATCAGTCCAGATATGTGCTAAGCCTCCATAATCTTGCTCGGTCAGTTATGTGTTAGCGTACCATCCATGATATTTCTATATCCGGGTAGAAAATTGTGCAGCTATGATGGGATAGGATATGTGAGTCATTGACAAGTTAAATTATTTACGCTATTTATAGGATGGGTATAAAAAGAATTCAAGCATATTGTTCTATTTCCTATCCTTTGCTAGATGGAAAATTTGTGATTCCTTACTGATTGGATATGGTGACAAGCTCATGTAACATTTGCATATTTTTTTATTGGATTTCATCTTTGTAAGTTACTAGTTTTAATATTAATCTAGACATAGAGCACTTAATGAAATAGTTTTGATGGGATGTCGGGACTGACACCACACACAAAGGTTGAATGTGCTTAACCATTCATTTCTATTAAAACTGAGAAAAGTCTGGATGCCCGCAACTATTTACTCTAGCCAATGTAGAACGAACACTAGGGAAAGAAGTGTGGCTGCCCGTAACTCTTTACTCTAGCCAATGGAGAATGAATACTGGGGAAGGAAGTGTGGCTCCCCACAACCCTTTACTCTAGAGAATGGAGTCAACCCTTTACAGTGATCTACAATTATGAAGTTGGGATAACTGGACTCGATATAAATCGTGAGTAGTGAGTCCAAAACAACCTACAGGGGAGAAGAGAGATGGGTTGGGGAAGAGTGAAGAACAGTGGTTGAAAGTAGGGTTTGGAAAGAGCTCGATTAGAATGGATTTCCAAATGATGTTTTTGTCTATCAATGTGCAACTTCAAATACTAGTGTGTGGAGTCTCCCCTCTCAGAATTGGATTTCTTTAGTGCAAGGTGTGTATAAAACAACAACATTTGTCTATTTGGAATGATATTTTCCTTAGGATTAGGGAGGTGTCAAAATCAGTGCCTTGGGATTAATCCATGTTCTTCTTATTAGCCCTTTCTTTAGTATTTTTGGCTTCAAAATGAAGAAAACTTGAATATTGAATTTCAGTTTCTTTTACATAAATAAATTTTATGTTTATAATTAATTAATTAATATTTTACTGATATTTGAATATACTTTGTATTTCTATTCTACCCAATTGTTATAAACTTTATTTTTGATTTTATTTATTGGTATTGGATATTGTTTGATTGGTTTGAAAGAACCACTTTTTTCAAATCCTTTTTTCTTATAGTTTGTGATTGAATATTTAATTGATTTAATCTCTTATTTTCATTTTATTGATTGATATTTAATGTGGTTAACTTTGAAATGTTTTATTGGTATGATTATTCTATTTTTCCTGTATTTCCAGAGTATATGAATTGGAAAGTTAAAATCATTAACTTGACATCATTATTAAAAAATAACTTTTTAATAAAGTTAATTTTTTAATACAAATTAATTTATTATCTGAACTTCAAAAGTTAATTTATTATCAAAACTAAAGTAATGAAGGGCACAATTTTACTGAGAATGTTTTGTGAAGGGCAATTTAAAAACCTAAAACGTAAAAAAAAAAAATATTTGACGGGTAAAGGTGAATCCAAATTCCAACCCTGCCTGCAAATATATCAAAACTCATACCATTATCCATCAAACAAACTTGGGTCCATTACACAAACCTTTGTGCTACCGGAATTTTCTACCAAACTTTCTTCAAGGGTTGACATCAATGAAAACCAATCCAATTAAGCAACAATTACATCAGCTTCATCAGTTATTTGATCTTATCTTTGATTTTTTCTCTCATCTAAGCTATTGAAAATATTCCACTTATTGGCCACCCAATTACAGAGTCAGATATAGACCGTTCAATTATGTGGGTATAATATGAGTAATATTTGAGTCTGGAAACACTTCCATACCGTCAAGGCATGAATCTAGTGCAACCATGTCAAATTTCAATGACTACAAGAAAAGTTTGAGAAACTTTCAATGTTGACCCAATTTCCTCGTGCCTCCCTTCCACCTCCCTCACTCTTTCCCCTCTCAAAATATCTCCCTCCTCCTGCTTCCCTTCCATATCCCTCTCTCTCTCTCCCACCCCATATACATTTTAACGTGGATAATGGAAATGGTTTTTGGCCTTGAACCATGTACTTGGAAATAAGGCCCATCATCAATGTGATAAGCCTCATAATTGGGCCCATATAACAATATATACCAAGACAAAGATGTTATCATAAGGGTATGACATGTATTCTAGTGTTGATTCATGGCCCATATACCTTAAATATATCATTTATAATCCAATCCCCTAACTTTTAGCACCAAGGAACTTATTATGTTGAGAGGCCCATCCTTGGTGAACCAAATATTAGAATGTATCCCACTCTTGGGACATAATTACCTCTATAAGGGATGTTTCATGGTTCAAGTACTTGTGCATGGTAAATGTTCCTTAGATAATACCTTATGAAAGGCATGTGTCATGGTTTAAAGTTCTATGCATGGCCTACAAGCCATAGAATCATCGTTTAAGGCCTAAGCCCCTTATTTTTTACCTTGAATGTTTAATGTTAAAAACACAAGTCATTAGCATTTCAAATAATTGTTTATGAGGGAGAATAGATGTGTTCATGGTTTTCAAAATCTTAGAATTATTCATGTATACCACCCTTGGGAAATTGATACCTTATGAAAGGCATGTGTCATGGTTTAAGGTGCTATGCATGGCCTACAATCCATATAAGCATCCTTTAGGGCCTAAGCCCCTTGTTTTTTTACCTTGAATGTTGTCATGGTAAAAATACAAGTCATTAACATCTTAAATAATTGTTTATGAGGGAAAATAGACGTGTTTATGGTTTTCAAAACCTTAGAATTGTACATGTATACCACTCTTGGGAAATTGATACCTTACGAAAGGCATGTGTCATGGTTTAAGGTGGTATGCATGGAATACAAGCCATAGAAGCATCGTTTAGGGCCTAATCCCCTTGTTTTTTACCTCGAATGTTGTCATGGTAAAAATACAAGTCATTAGCATCTCAGATAATTGCTTAAATCTATCATTTAGAACCCAAGCCCCTAACTTTTAGCACCAAGGCTTTTCTTATATTGAGAGGCCCACACTTGAGGAACCAAATATTAGGCGCTTGATTTTAGCTGGTTGTTTTTACTCAAAGGAGTGGTCTTGAAACTGATGGTTTTTCGACTCGACTCTTTAAACCATGTAAGAGGAAAATGAAATGCAATAATTTCAACTTTGATGAAAACTAGATATGGGTTATATTTGATCCCTTTGCAAGGGATCTTAAACTATTCTTGAGCTAGTAGAAAACCTTTAAAAGGTCAAAATAGTTATTTCAAAATAGGCCTTTGATAAAATATGCAAAGAAGATCAAGCTTCCATTTCACCAAAGAAGGAAATAGTTGAGATCTATGCCCAAGACATTGTCTCAAGTTTTGAGTATGATAAGAGTATGTTGAAGACTATCGAAAATACTAAGTGGAAACTAGATTTGAAAGGGTTGAAAACTGGGGAATTTCAATAAAGGAGGATTAATTATTTTCTCCATAATATTGAAGATGCTATATTGGCAGATGTAGAGCCTTTAAATATCCCCTTGAACTGGAGAAATTTGAGGACTAGGGAGGAGAAAATGGATAAGAGGCTCAATATATTTCCGATGTCTGATCTAATCATGGTTGATTCTAAAATAATTAGGTATTGGGTAGAGGTTAGAGGAGACTCTGATATACTACCAATTCTCCTTCAAATAGAAAAGGAATGGGGACATAATTTTATCCCTTTTAAATTTAATGCCCAACGGTTAAAATATAAGGAGTTTACAATTCTTGTAACTTTTGAATGAGAAAGATTTGATCCCTTTGCAAGGGATCATCAAGTGGTCCTTGATCTAGTAGAATATTATTCATTTTCTTGATAACATTGCCCCTTTTACTTGGTGCCTCTTCATTGAGTGGATATTCCATGTGTCCTCTTCTTTGGTAACATGGGAAAAATCCTCCCATGTTTGGATTCAAAGATTTCTTATTGTTCTATTTGGTTTGATATAATTTCCTTTTCTCACTTTCACTTCAAATAGGTAGTGATAAGGAAAACCTATTAATTGCTCCATGTTCACACTAACAAGTAAAATTCAATCATATCCTTAAAAAACGTTTTTGATGACCTATTCTCCATAGTGACATAAGAACAAAAGAAAGAGAAATAATTATGTTAGTTAATATAGATGCATGCATATACTATAACCATGTCAAATTTCAGTGCATACAAGCACAAACTGAAAAGATTTCAATGTTGGCCCCATTCACAGGTCAGTCTGTTTGGGGTCAAATTAAAGAATAATTGCCACTAATTAGTAAATGGACAACCTTGAAAATCAATCAACACTTATTCTAGTAATCAACATTGGTCATGTGCCTATATCCAATTGGTCTTCTCTTTGGTCAACGTTTCCTTCTCAGTTATAACACAACCATGTCTTCTTTGACCCATTTTCATGACCTAAGCTCGATAAATATTTATGGACTATATCACAAGTTTGTCAAAACACATTAATGCTCGATAGACAAGTACTTGAAAAATTGCACAAGCTTCATCGATTATTTGATATTATCTTTAATTTTTTCTCTCATCCAAGCTATTGACCATAATACACTTATTGACCACCCAGTTACAGAAAATTCACTTATATGGGTATAATATGAGTAATCTTTGAGTCTTGAAACCCTCTCATTTCATGGGGTCGACAAGAATCAACACTCATTCTAGTAATCATCACTCGTCATGTGTCTATATCTAATTGGGCTTCTCTTTGGTCATCTTTTCCTTCTCAATTCTCACACGACCATGTCTTCTTTGACCCCTTTTCATGGCCTAACCTTGATAAATATTTATGGACTATATCACAAGTTTTTCAAAACACATTAATGCTCGATAGACAAGTACTTGAAAAATTGCACAAGTTTCATCGGTTATTTGATCGTATCTTACATTTTTTCTCTAATCTAAGCTATTGACCATATTCCACTTATTGGCCACCCAGTTACAGATCATTCTCTTATGTGGGTATAATATGAGTAATATTTGAGTCTTGAAACCCTTCCATACCATCAAGGCATGCATCTAGTGCAACCATGTTAAATTTCAATGACTACGGGAAAATTTTGAGAAAATTTCAACGATGGCCCCATTAAATGGTCAGTTTGTGGGGTTGACGAGAATTAACACTATTCATGTGCCTATATCTAATTGGTCTTCTCTTTGGTCACCTTTTCCTTCTCGGTTCTCACACGACCATGTCTTCTTTGACCCCTTTTCATGACTGAACCTCGATAAATATTTATGGACTATATCAAAAGTTTTTCAAAACACATTAATGCTAGATAGAAAATTAATCAAAAAATTACACAAGCTTTGTTGGTTATTTGATCTTATATTTGATTTTTTCTGTAAGGCCTCTGTCCCCACAGAGCCTTATAAAACACATGCTAAAATAAAGAATAAAGAAAATTATTTGTTGTACAATTTCATCATTAAAGCATAAATTAAATTTATCAACATCATGAAAGTAAATTTAATTAACAACCACATAACACAACAAATTCATGAAATTACATACCTCTGTCTGATGCTAATTCCCCAATCTCCGGTTGTCCTCTCTATTGCTCTACCCGAACTCTGTCCAAAACTAAATTTTTCCTCCTTGCCAGCTAGGAACAGAGCATGTCCAGCTCCCTAGCTCCAAGATTCTTGGCCCCCGAGCCCAAAACTCCCAACAACCTGGTGCAACCCTGTAACAGTCCACCCAAACTCCCAAACCAGAAAATATCAAAACCAACAAACACATACAATCCCTCCTCTCCAACTGTTGCTTTCTTCCCCCAAATTTCAAAAGGTCCTTCTCCTGAATGCCTCTTCCCACTCATATCCTCCCCCATTCACCGCTTCCTCTTTCCTTTAATGCCACCCACCTTATCCCTCCATTTAATACCTTATCCCTCCATTCAATACCCTATCCATCCATTTAATGCCTTATCCTTCATACATTTAAGTTTTCTAATAAATAAATTAAAATTATTAAGCCTTTATTTCTTTACCCATACCTTAAATGTGTTAATTAATCAATCAATTAATTAATCAACATATATTAAACAATTAATAATTAATTAATTAATATTATTAATAAATAATCATTATTTAACTAATACACATTAGGACGGTTAATTATTTAATTAATTATACTTGGTAAATCTCAAGCAATCATTTAGCTAGGGTTGTTACATACACCCACCCTTCAGGAAACTTCGTCCTAAAGTTAAAGTATTTTATGATACACGGGAAAAGGAACATGGTTCACACATTCCTAACAAATAACCGACATTATTAGTAAGTAAGCCAAGAAACTCATACATACTAGTGTACATGTGCAAGAAATGCATGTGTAGCTAGTACATACAAGTCTCGTTCATGTACTAATATCAATAACTATCATCTCTATAGTAATTTCCATAGCATCCNATCCATTCAACAAGACTATTCATTTTATAAAAGACAATAAACCAATCAAATGTTTGTGAAATCTTTTAATTACAATTATCTAGCTCAACAATGTTATTTAGACAATTGTAGTTTAGTTACATAATTATGAATATTCATATATATACACATTTTCTTTTCAAAAGGAAAAACAATAAATTACACCATAAGACAAATCTCCATACACTCTCAACTATTTCTACTCATCCTTCCTCCCTAACTTACTTCCATCTTCTATTCCTATCCTTCCTCTGCTGGACTATCTTGGAGCATCAACTATATTGACCTAACTCCAAATAGAACCCGTAAGCGGAAGTGTCACTACCTTGACCAAGCTTCCCCAGCATGCAACTGATAGTCATCATCACATGTCTAGGGGAGCGTGAGCTAACATCGTCCTCCCATGACTTCATGTTTTGGAGGATACACGGTGGGAAATGCCTCCACCCCTCCTAATCATAACTAGGGTCCACACCCTACAATGAAATTTACAATGGCACCGTGTTGCTGGGAGTTTTGTCATCGTCTATTTAGTTTTGGGCAGTCTTACCACCTGAAATCCTGCACTGGTCCACATATCATAGCAATGCATCCAAACCGATATAATTTCACATACAAATATTCATACCATATTGTTTCTCGGCTAGTGGTCATCACATCCATTTTCATCATCATTATCCCTTGGCTATTTCATAGCCCATAACCTACAGATTAGTCTGTAACACAAACTCATACATTTCTATGCATTATCATCATGTAATTGCATACAACCATAATTTCAATTCGGTATCCGCGTACCAACAACTTTAACATCAATTTTTCAAGTTAGAAATAGATCTCATAATATCCCATAATTCAATTAACGACACCTATTCATAAAATTATCATTTGCAAAATAGATTGCATCATATCCAACATCATTCTAATAGAATTTAAACCCTTATAGGATTCTCATTCACACAATATGTCGCATCATATCCATCATCAACAATAACAATTATACATTCATAGAATTTACATTCACATAGTAGATCGCATCATATCCATCGTTATCCAAATACATTTAAAAATTCATAAAGATTCATACGTCTTGAAAGTTCAAGTGTATCATTTAATAGTTTCACTTGTGAATAGAAAATAAAGGTGTTTAGGCTTCAGGTAATCTTGGCTATCCAAGTAAAAAGGTGGTGTTACATACACCCAACCTTCAAGAAACATATTCTCAAGGTGGTCAAAAAAGTGAGGGATAATCTCGTCGTAGTGTCTTGGCGTCTTCCCAAGTAGCAGATCCTGGACTATACTTGTCCCACTGGACCTTAACATGGTCTACCAGACGGTTCCTGAGATTTCAGACTCTATGGCCCAATATGTGTAACGGTTCTACTGTGAGGGTTCCCACGTATGATACCTACAATTCCTTCCAATTTAGTTTATGTGATTCATCCGCAACATAATGACGTAAAACAGATACATGAAAAACATTATGAGTTTTATGCAAGTGGGGCGGCAATACGAGNCTATAAATCGAGGTGACAACTTTGTCCCCTTCCCAAACCGAATGGTACTCTTATTAGGCCTGATATGAATGAAAACCTGGTCTCCCACTTTATAACTTCGGTCGGTCCTGTGTGCATCCGCATAACTTTTCTGCCTATCCTGTGCTTCCTTTAGTCTCTGCCTAATATGAATCACCTGTTCCTCCATCTCTTGAATCAATTCCAACCCAACTGTTACTCAGTCTTCTAATCTATCCCAACTCAACGACATTCTGCATGGCCTTCCATATAGAGCTTCGTAGGGTGGCATTCCGATGGAGCTATGAAAACTTTTATTGTAGGCAAACTCTACCAAAGGTAGGTACTTCTCCCAATGGGTTTGATTTTCCATGACATACATCCTAAGCATGTCTTCCATGACTTGATTTACTCTCTCAGTTTTCCCATCAGTTTCAGGATGATAATTTGTGCTTAAGTTCAACTGAGTCCCCAATGCTGATTGCAAACTTGTCCAAAACCTAGA
The DNA here is from genome assembly GCA_009831015.1 of Picea engelmannii. NCBI lineage: Eukaryota > Viridiplantae > Streptophyta > Pinopsida > Pinales > Pinaceae > Picea > Picea engelmannii. The sequence goes on from ML777864.1 coordinate 811,723, forward strand.
AGTGAATCTTGAGTCCCTATCTGAAATGATCTTCTTAGGTATCTCGAGAAAACGGATAACCTCACTTACAAACACACGTGCCACATCAGTGACATCGTAAGTGTCTCTAACTGGAATAAAGTGAGCACTCTTAGTTAACTTATCAACTATCACAAGAATGGCATTGTGTCTATGAGATGTGAGCGGCAACCCCACAACAAAATCCATAGAGATGACTTCCCACTTGGACATAGGAACATCATGTGGTTGTAGGAGGCCTGCCGGGTGGTGGTGGTCGGCTTTCACTTGTTGACACTCTAGGCACTTGGCAACAAAATGGACCACATCGCGCTTCATGCCTACCCAGAAGAAGAGCTTCCTCATGTCTGCGTACATCTTTTTCACACCCGGATGCGCACAATAAAGTGCTCTATAGGCTTCCTTTAGTATGATGCTTCAAATATCCCCATCTTCAGGGATGTACATCCTTCCCCGATATCTCAATAGTCTGTCTGCTTCCAGACTATATCCTTCATACTTTGGATCTAATTTCCCCCCACTCTCGAGGTTTGAAGTAACCTCTAAATACCAACTGTCTCCTTGGAGTTGTGTCAACACACGTTCCCTCAGATTGACCTTTAAGGGTACCAAGGAGAAGACACATGGTCTCCTACTCAAGGCATCTGCGACCACATTTTCCTTTCTCTTGATGTATGAAATACCAAAATCGTACTCACTCATAAACTCACTCCATTGCCTTTGCCTGGCATTCTGATCCCTTTGAGTGAAAAGATGTTTTAGACTTTGATGGTCCATTTTGAGCTCAAAGTTTCGCCCCACAAGATAGTGCCTCCAAAGTTTCATAGCTACCATTACAGCTGCCAAATCTAAATCATGATTCATGTATAGTTCTTCATGTTTCTTCAACTTCCTTGATGCATAAGCTATCACTCCTCCATCCTGCATTAGCATGGCCCCCAATCCTTGCTTCGAGGCATCCGTGCAAACTGTGAAGTCCTTTTCCATATCTGACACTAGTAGAATTGGAGCACTAGTTAGTAACCTCTTAAGCTCGATGAATGCACTATCACATTCTTCTATCCATTCATACCTGACCCCCTTGTGCTGCAAAGTGGTGATGGGTTTCGCTATTTTTGAGAATCCTTCCACAAATCTCTGATAATATCCTACTAGCCCCATGAAGCTTCTCACCTCATGAGCATTTTTCGACACTGGCTATTCCATAATGGCCTTTACCTTTTCTGGGTCCAGAGAGATTCCCTCGTCGGAAATGATATGATTTAGATAGTGAATTTCTTTCTGGAAGAAGGAACAATTCGACAACTTCCCATACAATTTGTTCTCTCTAAGGCATGACAACACCACTGACAAGTGTTCCTCATGTTCTCTTTCATTCTTAGAATAGATAAGGATATCATCTAGAAAGACTTGTACAAAACGGTCTAAGTACTTATGAAATATGTCATTCATGAGGCTCATGAATACTGTTGGTGCATTGGTCAATCCGAAAGGTACTAGAACAAAATTGTAATGCCCAAACCGAGTTTGAAAGGAAGTTTTTGGGATATCGCATTCCTTAATCCTTAACTGGTGATACCCTGATCGCAAATCGATCTTTGAGAATACCATTGCTCCTTTCATATGATCGAAGAGGTCATCTATTCACGGCATTGGGTACCTATTTTTCACTGTAGCACGGTTCAAGTCCCTGTAGTCTATACACAATCGTAAGGAACCATCCTTCTTCTTTACAAAAATTACTAGTGCACCCCAAGGTGAGACACTGGGCCTTATTAGCCCTAAGTCTAGTAACTCTTTCAACTGCATTTGCAACTAACAAAGTTCCGGTGCTGTCATCTGATACGAATTCTTGGAAATTGGTTCTGCACCAGGTTTTAGCTCAATAGTAAAATCAAGCTCCCTCTCAGGAGGTAACCCTCGTAACTCGTTCGAAAAAACATCCTTAAATTCTGACAATACCGGGTACTGATCCAAGGAGAGTCCCTTCCTTTCATTCACCACTTCCACTACATATAGTCGACACCCTTTCCTCAAGCATCAATTAAACTTCATAGTTGAGATAAATCATAATGACACCCTTCTCCGTACACCCTGGATCTCTACTGGCCTTCCTTCGTCATCAACACAGAGCACCCTTTTTGCAAAACAATCCACCAAAGCTCGATGAGCTTCTAACCAATCCATTCCAATTATTAGGTCATATGCCCTGAGAGAAGTAACATATACCTTCAACCTGGTAGTACACACTCCCAGGTCTACTATACAATTATCAACGCTAGGTCCTACCGCTTTTTTTTCCCCCGAAGCCATCTCGACTTGTTTAAAGTCATCATTCTCGTAGGCTGCCAACCCACTCTTTTCTAATGCAGATGGTGAAATGAAACTATCTGTAGCACCAGAATTAAATAAAATCTTAACATTGATATGATTTAGCGTACCTGATGACTCCACCACCATGGATTGATGTTTTGCCTGGTGATTATTAACCGCTGGGTAAATCTAGTGGCTGCTACTTGCTCTTCCCATCGAGGCCTTTCCTTCTCTATGCACAAAACCTGATTGTAACTCTGGGTAGTCATGCTGGTAATGGGGTCCTCCACATCCCCAACAGGTAACATGGGATTGAACCTGCGCACTATTATGTGACTATCTCTGAAATGATTTCCTTCCCCTGGAACCCCTACCCCTACTAGTTGCTCCCTGAGATGGCCGTGGACTTGCCTGCATCGTTGTGATGAACGAGATGTTTCACTTGTTGCGATTGAAATCCCTGCGGCTACTGTCCTTGGTGCGACTTTGTTACCATATGGAGATGGCCTTGATCCCCCTCCCCTGGGAAATGTCCTAGGGGCCTTCCCTAGGAATCTAGGATGATGCGGAAAGGTCAGTCTCGTACCTCCAGTTAAGTTCATGTGTTCCTCCCCATAACGTGCATTTTCCACAGCTTTCGTTACTGAAGACGGTTTCCAAATCCGCACCATAGCCCTTATCTTAGGGTTCAACCCATAGACAAAGCGTTCTGCCTATCATTTGTCATTATCCATATATGGAACATATTTGACCAATTCCATAAACCTAATCTCATATTCTTCTACGGTCTTGTTTCCCTGTACTAGAGCATGAAACGCTCCTACCTGTTGTTCCTCATAGTAAGCTGGCAGATATTTCCTTCGGAACCTCTCCTCGAAAAGTTCCCAAGATACGGTGTCCGGGGTAAGATGCAGTTGCCTTTCCAGGTTTCCCAACCAGTTCAAGTCACTGTGTCTTAACTGAAAAATCACTATATTCGCCTTTGAAGTGGACACATAGTCTCTTAAGGAGAAACACCTTGTCATGCCTTCCAACCATGCCTCGGCACGTTCACTGGCATGACCCTTGGCAAACTCCGTAAGTTTGATCTTCTGGAGTTCTCTTGTAATGTATTCGGGTGGAGGTCCTCCCCCTGAATCCCTTGATGCTTCTGGATTACCCATTCCAGATGGTGGGGGCTCCACTTCGATCCCTACTGGTTGATGCCCTTTTAAAGTCTCATTTATGGCCTCCAAAGAGCGTAGTGTGAGAGCTAGTTCAGGCGATGGTGGTGGCGATGGTGGCGGTCCCTACGACGATGCCCCTTTTCCTCGATTCCCTTGAGTCCTAACCATCCTGTATGATTTAACCTGCATCAACCAAAGTTGTCAGGGTGAGTTCAAAGACATTTCACATTTGCGAAACTTAACTAGAAAACAGGGTTAGGCGTAAGTTTTTTTTTACTTGTCTGTAAACAACCGTTACTCTCTTTAGGGGAAGTGGCTAGGTTATGGTTAAGCATCTAATCTTGGTGTCACTGCCTAATAAAACTGTTGGCAAATATTGAACAAGCAACGAATGCGTGTTGATGATTGTTGTCTTTGATGGCAACAACAGAAATGGCAGGATATGCAGAATTTGGGGATTTGGATGTAAAAGCACAGGAGGAACAACATTGAAGAAAACATGCGCATTGAAGAAAATGCGCGCAACAGAAGTTTACAGAGAAGAAGGAAGATGGTGACTGTCAGATCCCATCCAAATTTCCCGAAAGGCCAATAGCCGTCAGATCTGCAGAAGTTGCGAGGGAGATAAGCCATCGGAGAATCGGGGATCGGGA
>ML777864.1:833021-881995 GCA_009831015.1 Picea engelmannii
TGGTAGAGCGTGTGGCTTTTTTTTGTGTAAGGTCTCTATTATCCTATTAATTTGTTCTCCCATTTGCTTCGTTTCTCTTTCAATATATTCTTCATGTTCATACATTAAATCTCTAACTGATGCAGCTTCATCTTCAATAATGGATGGCCACTCCTCCTTGTATATCCTCTCAAACTCTTCTTCCATGCTTTGTAAAGCCTTTTCTACCTGTCGTTGATGGGTCTCAATCAGCTCAAGCTGTCTTTCCAGGCTATGTAGTGACTCTACCACTTTAGAAACTGTTAAAATTGATTTAACATTTTCCACTTGTATATCATTATACCGTTTCATTTTCAATTTGCGTATTGTTTATATGTATATAGATATGTTTATATATAACCAAAATAATTGTGTGTTTGGCTTGCAGGTTAGGTGGGGCTGGAGATGGAGCTTCGATTTTCATCTAATTAAAGGGTTTCAGGGTTTCAATATAACTATTTTAGGGTTTTCTTTTTTTAATTGCAGGGTTGGAACAGTTCCATTCCTGAACTGTCCTTCTTACATGCGGGTAGGTGGGTAGGCCCTGGTCCAAGTTTTTAAACCAGGGATCTGATACCATGTGTAAGGCCTCTGTCCCCACAAAGATTTATAAAACACACGCTAAAATAAAGAATAAAGAAAATTATTTGTTGTACAATTTCATCATTAAAGCATAAATTAAATTTATCAACAGCATGAAAGTAAATTTAATTAACAACCACATAACACAACAAATTCATGAAATTACATACCTCTGTCTGATGCTAATTCCTCAATCTCCGGTTTTCCTCTCCGCTGCTCTGCCCGAACTCTGCCCAAAACTGAATCTTTCCTCCCTGCCAGCTAGGAACAGAGCCTCTCCGGCTCCCTAGCTCCAGGATTCCGTGAGGATTCTTAGCCCCCAAGCCAAAAACTCCCAGCAACCCGGTGCACCCCTGTAACAGTCCACCCAAACTCCCAAACCAGAAAATATCAAAACCAACAAACACATACAGTCCCTCCTCTCCAACTGTTGCTTTCTTCCCCCAAATTTCAAAAGGTCCTTCTCCTGAATGCCTCTTCCCACTCATATCCTCCCCCATTCACCACATTCTCCTTCCTTTAATGCCACCCACCTTATCCCTCCATTTAATATCTTATCCCTCCATTCAATACCTTATCCCTCCATTCAATACCCTATCCATCCATTTAATGCCTTATCCTTCATACGTTTAAGTTTTCTAATAAATAAATTAAAATTATTAAGCCTTTAATTCTTTACCCGTACCTTAAATGTGTTAATTAATCAACATATATTAAACAATTAATAATTAATCAATTAATATTATTAATAAATAATCATTATTTAACTAATACACATTAGGACAATTAATTATTTAATTAATTATACTTGGTAAATCTTAAGAAATCATTTAGCTAGGGTTGTTACATTTTCTCTCATCTAAGCTATTGAGAATATTCCACTTATTGGCCACCTAGTTAGAGACCATTCACTTATGTGGTTATAATATGAGTAATCTTTGAGTCTTGAAACCCTCCCATACTATCAAGGCATGCATCTAGTGCAACCATGTTAAATTTCAATGAGTACAAGAAACGTTTAAGAAAATTTGAACGTTGGCCCCATTAACTAGTCATTTTGTGGGCTCGACGAGAATCGACACTTATTATAGTAATCAACATTGGTCATGTGCCTATATCTAATTGGTTTTCTCTTTTGTCACCTTTTCCTTCTCAGTTCTCACACGTCCATGTCTTCTTTAACCCCTTTTCATGACATAAACTTGAGAAATATTTATGGACTATATCACAATTTTGTCAAAACACATTAATGCTTGATAGAGAAATACTTGAAAAATTGCACAAGATTCATCAGTTATTTGATCTTATCTTTGATTTTTTCTCTCATCTAAGATATTGACCATATTCCACTTATTGGCCACCCAGTTACAAACCATTCTCTTATGTGGGTATACTATGAGTAATATTTGAGTCTTGAAACCCTCCCATACCATCAAGGCATGCATCTAGTGAAACCATGTCAAATTTCAATGAGTACAGGAAAAGTTTGAGAAAACTTCAACGTTGGCCCCATTAGTTGGTCACTTTGTGGGGTCAACGATAATCAACACTTATTCTAGTAATCAACATTGGTCATGTGCCTATATCTAATTGGTCTTCTCTTTGGTCACCTTTTCCTTCTCAGTTCTCACATGACCATGTCTTGTTTGACCCCTTTTCATGACCTAACCTCCATTACGAAAATATCTTCATTACTGAATTTCGATGTTTTATAACAATTCATGCACATGTGCATGAATTCATAATTATCGTCTCATTTCATTTCAATATTTATCTCTACTATGTCATGCCTCTTTTGATCATTGTTCGTGTTTGTACCACCAATATGAGTATTATCATCATTAATTTAGGTTAGTTTATAGGTTAATTTAGTTTAGTTTGGTTTATAGGTTAATTTGGTCTGTAAATATTTGTTGATCAATTATAAAACAATTGAAACTTTTCTCGAACAACCCTCACATAAGTATTCAATTATTAATATTGATTGCAACAACAATGAACAACATGTACCATAGGAAATCAAAAAATTAAATAAAACTTAAAAACATGTAATTAACCCACTTAAAAATTTATTTAAAGAAATAATTCATACAAATTAAAATATATAGTTACGTACCTCATCCAATGCAACATTTGTATCATCCTTCTTTTGTATCTTCTTCTTGATCATCGAACTCAACATCTGTATCAACATCTAGTTCAGAAAAAATGTTGAAAGGATTGATGATATCATCATCATCATCAATGCCATTTTCCAACATATCTTCATCGATATCATCATCAAGAACTGGTGCATTTTCTCCTATGCCTAGTTCATCTTCTTCATCTTTTTAATTTGTCGACCCATATTCTTTTTGATCTAGCTCTACATCATATTCTTCTTCAATATCATCTTCTTCATCCACAATATACTTTACTGGCCTTCCTCTTGGATCATATCTAACAACAAATGACCAATCCCTCTTACCTGGAACCTTTAAGGAAAAAACTTGTTCACATTGACTTGGAAAAACATAGCGGTCATTTGCTTTTTCAAAAACTGTTGTTTTAATCATCAAAAATCCATTGGCATGTTGAATAACAATTATTTTCTCATCATGTTCATGAATTCGTAACCTATACCATTTGACATCGAATAAAACTAATTTGAAGGAATTAAAGTCACACTCAATTATATCATTCAAAAACCCATAATATCTATTTTCATATTCTTGAGGACGTTTTTCATGCCTAGAGGAAACATTAGTGACTTGGAATATTGCAGTTGTCCCACTATAATATTTTTTCCTAGTTTCATCCAACTGTTTGATGTGAAATTTACGAACATTGCACCACATAGACTTGTGGTGTTTCAACTACAATATGCTAGACATGTAAAATATGCATTATCTATTAATAATAAACAAATTTATATAACTTTGAAAGTATAATATGAAAAACACACACCTACAGTCGCATTAATATAATATAAGATAATTGAATAAAATGGGTGAATTTTCTTTCCTTTCCATCTTTCAAACAATATGTTAAATCTATTTCCCTCTGCATAACATCGAAATCTCCATTACGACGAGCTTCTCTAACCAATTCAGACAGTTCTTCCCATGATAACCTACCTCCATGATGTTGTTTACATCTATCAATCCATGCCTCCATCAAGTTAAGATTGTTTTCAATGTATAAATGTAGTGCATCCCATTCTTGAGCAACTGACTGATAAAAAAATCACAATTCGCCAATATTAAATATTAGTTATAACCATGGTAAATATTAATAAATGATGAAAGAATAAATATTAAATGAGTATGATCATATACACGAATTTTTTTTTTTATATTTATTACAAATATCCACAATTTAATTACCTCTCACTTTCTTCATTGTACCTTTTCCCAACAACTGCTCCCCTTCAAATTTTTTGATGGAGTTCACATCCCAAATGAAATCCACTGCATGCATAGTTTGCGATGCTAATTTAGGAATATACTGACTAATACACACCATGGATTCATATACCATATATCCCTCCACCATATAACCCTCAGGACATGCTCTTTGTCTAACCAAAGCCTTCAATTATTTCAAGTTCCTCTCCACCATGCACATTGACCTTGTGTGTATAGGTCCACACATTTCAATCTCCTCAACTTGGTGTATGAGGTAGTGTTCTTGTGCATTGAAAAATGTTGGAGCTAGATAATTCTACATTTCACACATTAGTCGAGAAATTTCTCTCTTCCAATAGTTTATACCATATTCCTGGATTTATTTCAATGACAACCATCTACAGATCATGCCACAAGAAAATAATATGTTTCAACAAAACATGATACATATTACATTACGAGTAAAACACATGTCATTAAGTAGAACAAAAAATTGAAAAAACTTTTTGCATATATATTACAACTACTTACCTCATGTATTTTTCAAGATCATCCATAACTTATTTGACATTGTTTTCAAAGTCGTTTGGGAGAGATAGAGGTAGAACGCATTGTAACAATAAAAATGAATCGTTACTTGTTTCAAAACTAGACAAAAAAATAAAAAACTCAAAAAATGTATACGGACAATATATAAATATGAATACTAAAATTATTAATTACCTTAATGAAGGTATGCCAATAATGTGTTTTTACCCCACCAAATTCACCTTTCTTTGTTAATATATTATTTATGTTTGAACAAAAACCTGTGGGAAATTTAATTCTTTGAATGACCTCTTTTACACCATTGCTTTTCTACTTTTTTAATAACCATGGAAGGTTATTTTGGTATCCATCGCTATTTGATCGGATCACACTTTGCATTGCATGATTGGATTCCTAAATGTCATTACAAATTTTGACATTTTTTTCTTTATCCCTCCTGCCATCTATGATTCACCATAATGTCTCTGTCACATTGTTCCTGATATACATTGTATCGAACAAATGAACTATTTATATCTCTATATAGTAAGGCAACCTCATGAATTGAGTGGTATAACATTTCATTCCGTGTGGAAGCCCATTATTACTACCTTCACGACGACGATATTGATGAAGCATAAAAACATCAGAACATTATTTATCAAATGCGGTAAAATAAATTGAATAATTAAAATAAAATTTCAAAACATGATTCCATTTACGATACATAAACAAAATGCGTACCTCGAGGATTAATTTTGTCATATGCCAACTTCCATAGGCGAGGTGTCATTCTTTGTGGTTTTAGTCCATTCTCATGTTTCCCATTGAAAAGAACATTTTCATTAGTACGATACTTATGGTTCTTAGAGAAGAAGTGTCTATACTCATCAAACACCTCCTTTCCTAAACTTTTTGACTGACTAGATTTCATCTTAGGACCACAAACTGGACATGCAAATTTACTCTTTGTTTGAAGACCTGCAACATATGGATTAATGTGAATTATTAATATATGAAAGGATTATTTAAACAACATTCATGATATATTCAATTAATTATATACAATTCAAGCGTACAATATGGAACGTTACATACCAAAAAAATGTGTTAGTCTCGGGGCATCATGAATTGTCCATAAAAGTATTCCACGTCATTGAAATCTCTTATGCCCAATTGGTTTATAGATATCATACAGAGTGATGCCCTCCCATAACATTAGTAGCTCATCAATAAGAGGCTCGATATACACATTCATATATTTAACTTGGTACTTACCTAATTGTTTTAAATTACACGGAATTACTACCATGGTATGTATATATACGTAAATAAATAAATAAAATATATTATGCAAAAAAAGAGAGAAGTGAAAAATTTACATTCAAAAAATTAATGTAAACAAATACCTGTAACATTCATTGTCAACACTATGTGCTCCCTCTTTATTGACATCTAGGGATAAATGTTATTGTTGATAAAAAAAATAGGCCACACTGAGTAAACAGACCGAAGCTCTCCAAATGGATTAACACCATTAGTTTCCAATGGAAGCCTAACATTACGAGGTTCATCTGTAAATTCTGGCCATTTTGAAACAGTTTCCTTAAATGCATAACCATCTGCGGGCATTCCAAGAAATCCATATTCAATTATGTTCCATGCATGGTAATCCATAAACTGTGTTATGCTTTGGCACCTGAACAGTCACTGCAAACGTGGAATTACGGGAAAATGTTGGAGAACCTTTCGAGGCACCATTTTTTTTACTTGATCGATTCGATATCTACTGATACCACATACTAGGAAAAAAAATTTCGACGCATGTTCTCCATAATATATAATATGATCATCAAGACATGCATCTATACTTTTATAGTCCATTCCAATGTCTTTCATAATGGCATGTAAATATCGATATGTGCTAGGTAAAATATTTGACGAGGGTAATATAAATTCACCTAACAATCTAAAACATAAAAACTAACTAGTTAATGTAAAGAATAGTAATTGTAAATATTGCATTTTTATTTTACACATTAATTAACACTAAACAAAAGGGGAAAAGTCAACCTTTATGTAGATGTGATGAAACATATTACATACCTTAGGATATATGTCATACAAGTGTTCGAAAAATGATTCATAACCTTTAAGTTCACCAACAAAAATGTAGTGGAGAGAATATTTTCTCTTGACCCTTTATAAAAAAAATTATATGCCTTTTCAATCAGAGGTTCATCATAAATACCATCACTATTATCCCCATGATCCTCATCTGGATGACCGAATAAGTCTTGGATAATTTTATTTGTCCCATCATCTTGAACTATGTTATTATTCTCATCTACTTCCATGTGATCATTAACTTGATCTTCATTATATGCTTCATGTTCCTCATCTTGTACAACATCATTTCTGCTACTACTTGGTGCTTTCTACAGAAAGTTAGGGGGGGAATCTAACTTTATAATTACAAACAATCATGCAAAATTAGTGCATGTATAAAATAGTATAAAAGTTTGAGAATACAATGAATATTAAAACAGATAATGAACACACACACACACACACACACACACACACACACACACACACACACACACACACACACACACACACACACACACACACATATATAATTACCATGGAATGATAATCATTTGATCCCCCGTCTATGTGCCCATATTTTCTACAATGTTTTTTATTTGTTGCTATTAAAACTCTTTCGTGACGTCTAGTAGAACAAGTTTACAAGGGAAATAACATTTGTCGTCACCCTTTTCACCCTCTTTAATTTTTTTCCCACCTCGAATGTTTTCTGACATTCTTCCCCACAGACATATACTGATGATTATCTTATAAAATTGAGTGGTGTATAATAGAATATCTATTATATTTTTCTATTATAACATATGAAAAAATCATGTTTTTTGTTCACCAATAAGACCTTATACCCTTTTTGAACCGTCGTTTTTATAGAAAACTTGTCGCAACATCCATAAAATGAAACATATTTATAGATTTTATAACGTCTCAATTCCGATGACAGTTGACCAAATCAATGTTGACTTTGTGAAATAGTGGGTGATCATTAGGGGGAGGAAACCTAGTGTCCACATCGTCGCAAGAGAGACACACATTTAATGTCATTGCAAGAGAGACAACCTTCAGAATTCGTCGCTCTTAAGACGATTTGAAAAGTACGTCGCATGTGCGATGATATAGGGCATGATGAAGAAAAAAACTTAAAATTTCCTCTATTTTTCGACAATATGGCCAATTTTTTCCATAACGTCACAAGTAGATCATCACAGTTTTTCCAATATGTAGTAGTGACTCTTTAGATAAACTCACCTAGTGCAGGAAGATTTTCACAGCAATCTAGATCCCTATCTCAATAGATCAACTAGTCCAACTAACATATTGCCTCTTCCCTTATCATGCACTCTATTTCTTAGCAATATAATTGGCTTCTTTGGGCCTCTTAACATAGCATTAGAGATGTACCTCAAGGTCATAACTATGAACATATCACCACTCTACATGACACCCTCTATGTTTTTCACAATACAAATTCACACATCAAATATGAATCCATGATCATATTCATCCACATTCAAAAGCCTCCACCAACTTCTTTTGAGCATAATTTGCACCTTCATAGGTATGTCTAGGCTCATGTCAAATCCTAGGTGATCCTGACAACAATAGTGCCCTTCAATCAAAGGCACATTCTCAATCTCACAACTATAGGTCATGTAATTCTTCTGCATCATAACATAGGACAATAGTATTTAGACATTAGCATAAAAAAATTTACAAGCAAGACTCATCTAAGAAATACACACACCCTCAAGGGCACTATATAGAAACAAATCACAGTTGGAACATTGGATGCTCCATCCAACTATTTCACCATAACTCCAACCCTTCACTTTCTGTTTAGAGCTATCTCTCTCACATAGTCTAAATCTAACTCCATTATTCTAATGCTTAATGACTCAAGAATCAAGATATGAGGAGATATCTAGGGCATTACTCACTATGTTGGATGACTATGGTTCTTTGATATGAATGATCAACTTATATAGCACTAGCTCTACTTCGAGCTATATATTCTCAATCCACTAGTGATACATCATTCCCACCTCTTGGATATAGCATAACGAGGGCCTATCTCCCTTGTAGAGTACCATTACTTATGATTATTTATGATCCTTCCTCAGCTAGTTTCTCTTTTTCCGTATAGGGGACTCATTGCACAACCAACGAATCTCTCCCATATCTCAAGTGTTTTAGTATTACCACTCTATTTATCTTCACTCACATGGAGTGTGTAGTCAACATTTGTTTATGTTATAGCTACCTATATAAAAACAGATTCTGATGATGACAATATCACCAACTCTCTCTTTTCTATCAACATGAGCCAGTTCACTCTCAATTATCAAGTAGTGCCACCTCATTCCTCCTCCAAATTAGTAGCAATCCATAGCTCCCATATTTTATACCTCATAACATATTTTTCGTGGCCAAATTCATACCCAACACGTGCAAGAAACATCGTTCTCTTATGTGGTATCATTATTAAACTAGGAGGAAAGCGGGGATGCTTTCAAACTATATTGTGAGGAATTGATGTAGATAGTAAGGGAAAACTCCACAAGGAGGATGCACTCATCAACCAATAAACACCCATATCAATTGATAAGAACTCAATAGTGGAAATCCGTTAATGGAAACATTCCCCATTTCTAGTTGTTTTAGTTAGTAGTTATTGATGTGTAGCATGTAGTTGCATGTTTCCAACCTTTGGCTTTCATCTAGGAGTTTTTTATTGTTTAATTCTTAGCTTGGGATATGTGCATCTTGAGTGGACCTATTATATTACTATATAAATGACATTTGTCTAGCATGATAAAGTAAGCTAATTTTCCATGAGGCTTTTCATATTCTCTTGTTATTCTTGGTATTTCTTGTGTTGTTTAGTTAGTTGCTACTTCAAGATATATTTTTCACTTCTTAGCTAGGGTTTCTCTCATTGAGAGGTTTATATCTACATAAAGATCATAGTTTAGGAGAATTCTTGGAGAACATTGAGATGCTTATGAATATTGTCAATAGTTTTTGAAAGAAGAATAATATCATCAACAAATAAGAGAAGGATGAAACCAAACTAACCGTGTTAATACCTAAAAAATGCTCATTTTTATTGAAATAGATATTGAAAAATATCATATAAAGGTGCCACCCTTAACATTAAAATTGCATTTAATGTCCATTAACTATTCATGGACAATTCATTATTACATTTCATCTTATAAAAAACCTTTTCATGTAGCATAATCATAACCATACATTACTTAGGATGGGTACCTATTTTTTCCAATCTTTCCCACAAGTTAGATACAAGCAAAATGTTGAATTGTTTCCTAAAATAAACAAAACAATAAATGAAATCATTTTTTGTTTATGCAATCCTTTCCAATAACTCTAAGGATGAGAAGTTGCTCATATTTAGCTTGTTAGTTTGTTAGGGACATAACCTCCCTAACCCCTAATGTAGGTAGAATGATATATTTTCCATGTAGTAAAGGATGACATTAGTTAATAAGGCCTATTTAATAAATGTGAATGAGTCAATGTAAGAAGACATCATAGAAGCTCCCAGTTCTATAAATAACTTCCTCTAGAATGTTCTTTAGAATATAGAATTAGTGTAAATAAGAGTAAGAGGCATGAGAAATATTTGTCTTGAGAATTATTGCAATAGAGTGCTACTCTGCTAGAGGTTTCCCCCTCAAAGAGGCAAGTGAGCATTACTTCCTATCAATAAAGGTGTCAATTTTGGTTGTGGTTCTCTATATTGTTATTGTTCCGCTGATATTTTCTACACTACTTTCATTTCATTTTTAATATAATAGATATGGTACCTAACAAGTGGTATCATAGCACTTTCCTCTATGGAAATTGTGGGAATTGTTTTTCTAGGTTAGAGATGTGTATTGACGACATCTTTAAAGAATAGAGATATGTTGTTCAGTGGGTAAAATTTTAGTGGGGAATACTACACATAGGAAATACAGATTGTTTCACGAGGTTGTCTAGAAACCAAAGTTTCACCTTGTTGGAAACCTCTTTAACACATGTTGGTACCCCTTACATTGGTATTGTGTCAGACAAAATTTTTACATGGCCATCCCTCCCTCATACCAACAGGTATATCATGAGTCCCTTAAGTCTCTTGAAACCAACCCAATATTAGCCAATTGGTCGCATGACTGCTATAGTGCCACCAAGAACAACACTCGGGAAGCTACTCTCTATTACTTGGGTAATCAGGTAGTGTGGCTAAGGATATGGCTGAGCCTCGTTAGTTTGTTTTCTGAGATATTAGGCTGAGTACTATTGTTTGACCCTGCACATATATCAGAGAGCTATAGCACATGGAAAACCCTTGTCTGTAGGAACCCTGAAATCCCTAACCCTTGGGAAAGAAACAAAATAGAAAAGGTAAAAACAATATCTATTAAAAGGAACCTTGCCTCCTGCATTTTGGTTGTGAAATTCCTATAGAATTTTTCCTACTAACAATTTTGACACTTTGTCATTGCAGTCTTCTTTAGGTCGAAGTATAACTTGGTAAAATAAAAAAAAAGGTATATCGGTCCCACTGGAACACTTATTTGGGACCTATTCCATTGGATTCTTCTCTTCTCCTTCATCACAGTGGCACCTATCATTTTTAATCTTGTTTTTTTTTTTGTTGACCCGACCCTTTTCGTGACACTTATTTGCAACACATCCCATTGGAATCCCCTTTTCTCCTTGATCGTTGTGGTACCTATCACTTATAATCCTTTTCTCTTATGGTCCCACCCACCCTTCCTGGAACCCTTATTTGACACTCATTCGAGTGCATTCTTATTTTCACCCTAATCACCGTCATATATATCATTTCTCTGTATTTTTTACTTACATCCACTTCCCCTCCCCATCACCCCTCATTCAAAAATGGCCACCTATTGAAACCAAGAACTCCTTCACCTATAAGAAGAATCTAAAAAAACACAAGGAGAACATCCAAAGAGTGAATTCTGAAATTGCTTCCACCAATTCCAATTTGGCAACCTTCGAGGCCAAACTTACAAGAAAATTTGTAGAAGTTAAGGGTGAATTGGTCTCCCTCACCACCACTCTCAACCAATGGTTAAAAAAATCCCATGGCTCTCCCTCCTCTAAACAACCTTCACACTATGAAGGTGATGAATCTTCCCATAATATGGCATTTCATTCAAACTCCCTTCATCATGACCCCATCTTCCTAGAGTCGAGGTGAAAAAATTTGATGGCTCAGATCCTACAGGATAGGTCACTCAAATGGAACATTATTTATCCTTGCATGGAATTACTGATGAGTTATCCAAACTTCATTATGGTATCCTCTATCTGGATCTTGAATGCTAGAAATGGTGGTAATGGCATAGAAATACACGCCAAGGGTATGTTGCTTAGAAACCGTTTGTTGTAGAGCTTTATGAATGCTTTGACACTGGCACCACTATATAGGTCGTTTGACAAAGTTGAAACAATATAGCATAGTGGAAGAATTTATATCTTCCTTTGAACACTTGGATTTCCAAACAGAGGGTATGTCAGACTCCTTCTTCAAGGAATGCTTTATCAGTGGCCTCAAGGATGAAATCCGCACCCAGGTCTTAATGGCTCACCCTCAAACTTGGTTTGAAGCTACTCAATGACCCAAGGAATCCCAACATATTGTCTCCTTCCATAACCGAAAACCATCCTTTATTCCTCGCACTCAACCTACCAATCCTACCCCCCTAACGACTCCTCTCAAGATCTAGAAATCAACTTGGGTAGAAATGGTTGAGCGCCAACTCAAGGGCCTTTACTAGAATTATGATGAAAAATATTTTTTGGGGCACAAGTGTAAGGAACAAAAAAAATTATGGCCATTTCTGAGGATGTTGTTGTTGAGGAGACCAAATTTTCCTTAGTGGAAGACCTACCCCTAATCGATTTTCCTACTCCAGCCTCTGATCCACTAGAAGTTGAACTATTAATTTCATTGCATTCCCTTATTGGCT
The DNA here is from genome assembly GCA_009831015.1 of Picea engelmannii. Taxonomy (NCBI): domain Eukaryota; kingdom Viridiplantae; phylum Streptophyta; class Pinopsida; order Pinales; family Pinaceae; genus Picea; species Picea engelmannii. The sequence goes on from ML777864.1 coordinate 845,650, forward strand.
TCTCTTCTCCCAAAAACCTCAATCTCATTGGTTACATTAAGCATAGGAAGGACACTATCCTCATTGATAGTGTTATCACCCATAATTGTATTCATCATCACATTTCCTAGGATATTAATTATTATATCTGTGTTGTCAAAAAATTTCAAATCATGATTGCCAATGGTAGTTCCATGAAATGTGGCAAGTGTTGTGAAAGTGTGAGCCTACAAATTGGTCACTACCACTTGAAATATCATATGCTTGTTATCGACATGGGTGGTTGTGACATTGTTCTCAGTGCTAAATGGTTATGCACTCTGGGACCCATCCTCATGGATTTTAAGGAATTAACCATGCAATTCCAACAAAAGGGACAACAATATAACCTTCAAGGCATCTCAATAGGCTCCTATGAGATCATCAATTCCCATTGAATGGAAAAGCTCTTAAAAAAAGGTCATTCGGGAATTGTTTCCCAACTCCATTCCATTCAAGCAATTGAGACACCCTCTATGCATCTTGACCTCCAATTTGTCCTCTCTAAACAACAAGTCATTTTTTCCACTCCCCATGGACTTCCCCATTCCATTGGTGTTCATTATAATTCTATTCCTCTAGTATCAAGTATCCTTCCTCCCAATTTTCTCCCTTATCTTCATCCCTTTTCCAAGAAGAATGAAATTGGGAAAATTGTTCAAGAATTGCTCGAAGTGAGTGTTATTTGTCCTAGTACCAGCCCCTATTCCTCTCCGATGGTCATGGTACTCAAGAACAAAGGAACTTGACACATGTGCCCCGACTTTCACGCCCTCAACAAACTCACCATCAAATACAAATTTCTCATTCTTATCATTGATGATTTGTTGGATGATTTGAGTAGTGCTCAATAATTTACTAAACTTGATCTCTGGTTTGGCTACCACCATATACATATGAAAGAGGAATAAGTCCCCAAGACTTCCTTTACAACTCATGAGGGGCACTATGAGTTCTTGGTAATGCCCTTTGGCTTGTGTAATGCTCCCTCTGCTTTCCAAAGTCTCATGAATCATGTCCTTTGTCCCTTCCTTCGTCATTTTATCTTACTTTTCTCTTATGATATTCTCATCTATAGAAAAACTTGGGAAGCCCATATCACCTATGTGGATCAATTTATCCATATAATCTCTTAGCAAAAATGTTTCCTCAAATAGTCTAAATGTGCCTTTGGAGCCTCTGAAATAGAGTACATCAGTCATATTTTCAAAAAGGATGGTGTATGGGTGGATCCTAATAAAACTGAAGCTATGAAGGATTGTCCTCGCCCTAAAACTCTAAATATATTTCTTGGTTTTCTAGGTTTAACAGGGTATTATCAAAAGTTTGTTTAGAATTATGTAAAAAATGTCGCACCTCTCACTCCTTTCCTTAAAAATAATGCTTTCAATTTGACTCCAACTTTTGACCAATCCTTCCACACCTTGAATGAGGTTATGTGCATGACTCCAATCCTGGCTCTTTCTAAATTCAAAAATACTTTGGTCCTGGAATGTGATGCTTCAGGGAAATGAATTGGGGCAATCCTCACGCAAGATAGAAAGCCTTTGGCCTTCACTAGAAAATAACTTTAGGAGATACATTTGGGCCAATCAATATATGAAAAGGAAATGTTGGCTATTCTTCTTTCTTTGGATCTCTGGTATCCTTATCTCCTAGGGAAATGCTTCTAAATTAAAATTGATCATCAGAGCCTCAAGTATTTTCTAGAACGGTGAATTTCATCCCCAGAGAAATGAAAATGGGTGACCAAGCTATTTGGGTATGATTATGTGATCATTTACAAGAAGGGAAAATAAAGTGTGGTTGTTGACACTCTTTCCTGGAAGTATGAAAAAGAAGGTTCCCTCTTTTCCTTCTCCTTGATTGTACTATATTGGCTCTAATCTGTTTGATTGTACTATATTGGCTACAGGACCCCAAACTCTCTTGCATGATCCAAATATTGCAACACCATTCTCCATCTTCTTCAAGGTACTCTTGGCATAATATGTTTGACAACATAGGTATTCCAATAGAGGACGAACACCTTCAGTAACCACTCACATAACCAGATCAAAGATCAACACACCGATGTTTTCACGTGGTAAAACCCCTATGGGGAAACTGCCAACGCGACCACTTGGAGCAGTTTATTAATGCAAAGAAAAATATTACAGAGAGATTTTACAAGATATTTTCTCACAATCGATCATCGGCAAATGACCCTCCATGCTCTTTAAATAGAGATCATGGACCAATCGAGTGTTAAGCCACGAATCAATGGTCATTAAGATAGAGGAGAGTATGGACTGTCGGATCACTCTATGTCGGGAACATATCGTGACCATCAGATTTCCTAACTACAAATGCATACTAAAGAAACACACTAGAAAACACACTTTTACCTAACAACACAATAGGCCAAGTAGATCTTACTAACTCCTAAGTGTCTAAATATCCTAATATCCCTCCTTAAGAACTACTTGGGATAGGATTGAAGGATTTACAATAGTGACACAATAGGATAAGGAAGGAGGCATTAGAGCCTATCCCCCCTTAATGAAAACTTCCTGGACTCCTAACATAGATTGAATTTTGGAAAAATTTACTTCTGTATGAGACTTTGTGAAAATGTCTACAACTTGATCTTTTGTAAGGAAAACGAGCACTTCAATAACTTGATCATGAATGAGCTTTCTGATGAAGTGCATGTGTATCTTGATGTGTTTTCTACACTAATTTTGAACTGGGTCTTTGGTGAGCTTGATGGATCTCTGATTGTCACACCAAAGGCTGGTCAGATGCTGGTGTTGCAATCCAAACTCTAAAAGTATCTTTCGAAGCCACAGGGCTTCCTGACTTGCATTTACCGTTGCTCAGTACTATGCTTCTGCTGAAGAAAATGCAATAGCCTGTTGTTTCTTATAGGCCCAAGTGACAGGTCCTAAACCAAGGCTGAAAACATAACCTGCAATAGACTTTCGATCATCAGGGTCGTTAGCCCAATCTGAATCAATGAAACCAACCAATAAAGGAGTCCCCCCTGAACTGTAATGTATCCCAAATTGAACTGTAATGTATCCTAAACTGAACTGTACCACAGACATAGCAAAGTATTCGTTTAGCTACTTTCCAATGGATTTCATGGGGTGTTTGCATATATCGGGCAACAAGACCAACAAAAAAGGAAATATCAGGGTGGGTATGAGTCAATTATAAGAGGCTACCAACTAACTGACGGTACAGGGTGGTATCAACTTCAGGAGAAGTACAGGTGGAAAAAAGATTGACTCCAGACTAGAAGGGAGAAGGGTTTAGTTTACAATCATCCATGTGAAAGCGACGAACAAGGTCACAAGCATACTTAGATTGGGAAAGAAAAATTCCTTCATTGGTTTTCAAAACTTGGAGGCCAAGGAAATAGTGCAAAAAGCCTAAGTCTTTCATTTCAAATTTCTTCTTAAGGATGGTTTTCACATGGTTTAAAAGTTTTGATTCACTACCAGTAATGATAAGGTCATCAACATAAATGACAAGGATTATGACATGGATTCCTACTTTCTTGGTATATACATTAGGATCATAATGGCATCTAGAGAATCCAATGGCAATAAGAAAGTAGCCATTTTGGCATACCAAGCTCGAGGAACTTACTTGAGACCATAAAGAGATTTCTTGAGGCGACAAACAAGGCTAGAGTCATTCTGGACATAGCCAAGAGGTTGTTCCATGTAGATTTGTTCTTGCAAATCTCCGTGCAAGAAGGTGGATTTAACATCCATCTGATGGACCTCCCATTTATGTGAGGCAGCAAGGGCAAGAACAAGGCAGATGGAATTCATTTTTTCTATAGGGGAAAAGGTTTCATTATAGTCAATTCCTTCAACTTGGGAAAATCCTTTGGCAACTCACCAAGCCTTGTGTCTTTCAACACTTACATATGATGCATACTTAGTTCTTTAGACCCATTTGCATCTAACAAGTTTTCTTCCTTTTGGAAGAGGTACAAGATCCCAAGTATCGTTTTCCATTAAAGAACAATACTCTTCATTCATTGTTGTATCCCAATCTGGATGACTTGAAGCTTCTGAAACTTTCTTTGGATCATGAGTTTTTGAAACTTGAGCCAAAAGAGAAGAGGCTCATTGGAACTGTGAACATGTACGACGCTGATTTGAAGGATCACTGACAAGATCACCAACTGTTTTTCGTGTTGAACGGACCCATCTAGGAAGCGGTGGAGCTGGTGCTGGTTTAGGTTCAAAGGACTCATCTGGAGGAGGGTGAGCAGGTGGAGGTGGATTTTGATCCTCACTGTCATCATCTGAAAAATAAACCAGATCATAAGAAGGCACAAACGTTGAATATGGCTCGCACGCCAAGAGATTTTCATCAAATTAACATCTCTTCTAATAACAATTTCATTACAATGTGATTGAAAAAGTCTGTAACCTTTGACATCTTTAGAATAACCAACAAATATACACTTCTCACTTTTAGGCTGCAATGCTTTCATTTTCTCATCAGGAATGTGAGCCCATACTATACTGCCAAATAGACGGAAGTGACTTACATCTGGTTTAATTTTAGTCCAAGCTTCTTCCGGTGTTATATTTTTAAGAGCCTTTGTGGGAGTGCGATTTACTATGTAATTTGCACAGTTGATGGATTTCACCCAATACTTTAGACTTAATCCCTTAGATTAGATCATACAATTAGCCATTTCTTTTAATGTGGAATTCTTTCTCTCAGCAACACCATTTTGTTGTGGTGTATATGGAACAGTGTGTTGCATTTGGATTCCCTGTGTAGTGCAGTAGCTTGTAAAGTTATTGTTCACATATTCGCCTCCATTATCTATTCTTAACCTCTGAATTTGATGTTCAGAGTGCTTTTCTACAAGGGCCTTGTAGGCCAAAAACTTGTCAAAAACTTCACTCTTGAGTTTTAAGAAGTAAACCCAAGTACATCTGGAAAACTCATAAATGAAAGTTAAGAAATATTTGGACCCAAAAAAAGAAGGAGAAGAAAGTGGACCACACAAATCACTGTGAACAAGCTGCAAAGGACCCGAGGCATGCCAAGAGACACGTTTGTCAAAACTGTCCTGATGATGTTTGCCGAGAACACAACCGACAGAAACACCATCTCTGCATGAAACAAGAGGAAGACCAGTCACCATATGTTGATTACATAGTTGTTGCAATGAGCGATAGTTTAGATGACCAAACCTCTCATGCCAAAGTTTTCTCAAGTCATCGCTATGAGTAACAAAAACTGATGAAAAAGCTGATGGCCCAAAGTTGTCAAACTTGTACAACCTGGTAATATCATCAGCAATTCCAGTTGCAAGAACATGCTTAGGATATTTTAGATCCTTGATAACAACTCGATGAGGTGAAAACTCAACGGTTTTACCTTCCCCTGAATGAGTGATTTGATATACTGATAGAAGGTTACAAGAAAGACTTGGAACACATTATACATCATTGAAATGACCATTATCTACTTGAACTGTTCCAGATCCTACAACACTAAGAGATCTATCATCACCAATAAATATTTTCTTGGTGTTACATTCATTTAGAGCAGAAAATATGGCTTTATCCTTAGCCATATGATAAGATGCTCCTGAATCAATAAGCCTCTCATCAGAAGAAAAAGTAGTAGTAGAATTTGAATTGAAGGAGAAACCAGAAGCATAAAGTGCATGTCCGTGAGAAGAAGAAGTAGAATCAATAATGATGTTGTGCTTCTTCATCGTTGCTTCTAAAGTTTCCATCTTCTTGAAACATTTTGAGTCATCATGACCATCTTTATCACAAAAGTTGCAATGTATGTTAGTATTCTTACTTTTATATTTTGCTCCTTTGTCACCAGTAGGAGTTGAAGCTGTCTGAGCAGGTTTGGGACCCTTATGTTGTTTGTTGTTGTAGTGAGGATGTTGCTTCTTTGGATACTTGGGTTTATATTTCTGTTGGGAAACTAAGGCTTTGTTGGAGTGACCTGCAGTGTTGATCACTCCAAATTGTACAAGCTTATCTTCCTCTCAAATCAAAGAAGGACAAAACGACTCAAGAGTGGATATTTCATAAGATTATTCCCCTAGAGCCTCTCTAATGGCATAAAAGGTAGATACAAACACATAATATGCATTACCTAGCTTAGAAAGAATAAGATAGATGCAACGCTCTTCCTCCATCTTTATCTTACATTCTTCACATAAAATTCTGAGTGTTTTAAACCTAGATAGATAGTCTCTAAGGTAAGAAAAATCATTTGGACTCAAGGTCAGTATTTGATTTTCTAACTGTTGTGCTCGAATAATATTGAGTTTACCAAACACAGATTCAATCGTGTTCCAAGCTTCTTTGGGGTCATCAATATCTTGAAGGTGGTACCTTAAATCATGAGAGATGGAAATTTCGATTAGTCCACATGCTTCGTCATTCCTATTATCCCACTTGTCTTTCTTATCAGCATCAGTGGGTGCTTTTTCCTTTCCCAAGGTAATCTGGCACAAGCCTTTACTTCTTAATAAATCTTCCATATGAGATTTCCATTGGAAGTAGTTGTCGTTGGTAAGCAAGACAGTACTTGTAGAATCCATATTAAATATGCAGATAATGTGGATTTAAAAGTTGAAACTAATGATCTGGATGGAAATATTTCTAAAAGTTATGTGTTTTAAAAAAAAACGGCACTGAAAACGGACTTCCGATGTTAGAGTTATGCCCTTTTAAGAAAAGGCACAATCGGTAACCAAATGACCACGTGATTGTGTAAGTTGCTTTATGAAGTGACCCACTTTTATAAAGAGAAGTGGGGATCACTTTTACAATGAAGTTACTTTATAACAAAAAAGTTGCATGCAAAATAAATCACTCTAAAATAAAATATTAAATCTACTTATAGTGATTCACTTTTATACTTGAAGTGAAATACACTTTACAATTCTAACATGAACTTTTTCAAGAAAGGTAACAAAAGAGAGACTTAAACTCAAGACCTCTTACTTAATAAGGCAGTTTTTAACCAAATGATCTAGCAAAACATATTATAATGTTCAGAAGGAGGATTGTTGTTGTTGACGGCCTTGGAGAACGTGCTAAAAAAAAACTTTTTTCACACAAGAAAAAAATTTCGCTTCTCGATGACAACAAGGGTTAGATTTCGGTTAGCTTACCCGGAAGATGCACATTTTCCTATATTTTCTGATTTTCCAAGATCGCACAGGGTGCGGGGAAAATAGCATACATAGATCTAAAAGAGTAGCAACCCGGAAATAAATAGAACAAAACCGAAATAAAACCAAAATACTACTCTGCAAAAAATTTTAAAAATGCGTATTCAAGCTTTATACCTTCGAATCTGACTGTAATGGTCGTATCTTGGGAAGATGAAACCCTTTTCGAGTGAAATGAAAAGTGTTCCTAACTAAAAAGAGCACTCTAGACGCAATGAAACAATCCTCTCAGCCCAAAAATGTACAAAAATGACAGAAAGAGAAGATGATACAACTCGACTTCACGATCTCGATCTTCAACAGGAGCGGGTCTTCAAACAGGCTCTGATACCATGTTCGACAACATAGGTATTCTAATAGAGGACGAACACCTTCAATAACCACTCACATAACCAGATCAAAGATCAACACACCGATGTTTTCACATGGTAAAACCCTTACAGGGAAACATCCACGGCCCCAGCCAACACGACCACTTGGAGCAGTTTATTAATGCAAAGAAAAAGATTACAGAGAGATTTTACAAGGGAGTTTCTCACAATCGATCATCGACAAATGACCCTCCATGCTTTTTAAATAGAGATCATGGACCAATTGGGTGTTAAGCCATGGATTAATGGTCATTAATATCGAGGAGAGTATGAACCATCAGATCACTCTATGTCAGGAACATATCGTGACCATCGGATTTCCTAACTACAAATGCATACTAATGCATACTAAAGAAACACACTAGAAAACACACTTTTACCTAACAACACAATAGACCAAGTAGATCTTACTAACTCCTAAGTGTCTAAATATCCTAACATAATAAAGAACTTCACTACAAAGGTTGTTTTTATTTAGGCAACTAGTCACAACTTAAATCCACAGTGCTTGTTGAGCTTCATGATTCACCCGCAGCTGGGCATTCAAGGTTTACCAAAACCTATGAAAGGGTCAAACGTTCTTTTTTTTTGTGATGGTATTAAATAGGACATCGACACATTTGTGGTTGAATGTGATGTCTGTCAACACAACAAGGGAGAAACAATCAAATCCCCAGGCACACTCCAACTGCTTCTGATTCCCTTTGCTATTTGGAGGGATATTTATATGGATTTCATTGTTGTCTTACCTAAATTGGGAAATAAGCCAGTCATCATGGTGGTAGTTGATCATCTTTCCAAATATGCTCATTTCTCTATTCTTCAACACCCATTCACTGCATCCACAGTGGCTCAAATTTTCATGGATAATATCTACATGAAACTTCATCACATTCCTCAATATATTGTCTTTGACAGAGATCCAAGTTTCACCAGTAATTTTTTGCAAGAATTGTTCAGGATCAAGGGAACCCAATTGCATCTCAACACCACCTATCATCCCCAGACTGATGGCCAAATTGAACTCATCAAAAAGTGGTTGGAAACATATATGCAGTGTTTTTCATCTGACAAAGAAAATAAGTGGGCTTAGTGGTTACCCCTAGATGAGTGGTGGTACAATACCTCTTACCACACACATACTCGTATGACTCCTTTTGAAGCAGTATATGGCCAAAAGCCACTGTCGGTTCTCTCATACAAGCCATGTGTCTTGAAGGTTCACGAGGTTGAAAAAAATATTACAATCTGAGAGGCCACTCTTTGTACCCTCGAAGAAACTTTAGTCATGGCTCAGAATCACATGAATCAACAAGAAGATCAAGGTCGTTCCAAACGTCAATTTTCTGAAGGGGATCAGGTGTTTCTTCATCTGCGACCTTCTAAGAAGACTTCACTCAAAGTTGAACACTGTCAGAAACTTGCTCCCAAATTGAATGGTTCTTATACCATTATCAAGTGAGTGGGGCCTATGGCCTACAAGTTAGCTATGCCCAATAATTCTAAAATCCATCCTATTTTTTGTGTCTCGTGCTTACAAAAAGTTATTGGAACTAAGCATTAAACTCAAACCAGTCTCCCAAATTTGGATGAATACGGTTCCATTTGGTTGCAGTCACAAGTAGTATTGGACCAACGAGAGTGTCTCCTCCGTCAACGCACAATCAAGGAAGTGTTAGTTCAGTGGAAAGGTACAACTCCATAAGATGCCACATGGGAGCCGACCACCATTCTGCAAAACTTTCTTCATCTCAAGCCTTAAGGATAAGGCTATTATTCAAGTGGGAGGTCATGTTAGGGACCTAACCTCCCTAACCCCTCACGTAGGAAGAAAAAACATATTTTCCATGTAATAAATATTGACATTCATTAATAATTTCTATTTAATAAATGTGAACAAGACAATGTAAGAAGACCTCATAGAAGCTTCCGTTTCTAGAAAGATCTTTCTCTAGAATGTTCTTTAGAAGATAGAATTAGTATAAATAAGATTAGGAGGCATGATAAATATTTTTCTTGAGAATTATTGTAATAGAGGTCTACTTTGCTAGAGGTTTCCCCCTCGAAGAGGTAAGTGAACATTGCTTCATATCAATAAAAGTATCAATTTTGGTTGTGGTTCTCTATATTTGTGTTCTTCTGCTGGTATTTTTTTGCAGTATTTCCATTTTCTATTTGATATAATAGATCTAGTACCTAACATAGTTCTTGAATCCAACTTTTGTCATAGCACTTTTATTATCGTCATCAATTCATTGATTATTTTTTCTTTCAATAATCAAGCATAACTTTTCTAATCGGGGTCTAATCATTATAGTATCAAAATTGTCTGGGTCAGTTTTGTTTTAGGATTTAAAAATTGGGATAATTAAACTTTAGTCCATTTTTAGGGATTTCTTGCTTGATAGTTTGATTGAAAACATGTTTGATATGAGGTACAAGGATCAAAATCTCAAGTTTTAAGATATCACCTTTGTATCCTTCAATGTATTTATATTTTTTTTTGTTTCTGAGATGTTTAATTCTATAGTTATACTGTCAAATAAAAAAAACTTTTTATAGAGATGATTTTCGTAGATTCCTTTAGAGAAGTCAAGGGAAATATATATATATATATATATATATATATATATATATATATGTTCATATTACATAATTCTTTAGGTCTTCTATGGATGATGTTAGGCCAAAATTCTATATCCTCTATTCTACATAAATCTAGAAGTATCTTTTGATTTTTTTATTAGATATTGACATTTTTGTTTTTCTATTAAAGACTTGTAATATTTAATGTTACTCTCCTTGTTAGAATGGTTAAAGGGTTCTAATATCATCTTTGCAATTTTACATTCTAGGTCATACCAAGGGTTATAAACATGTTTTTTCTTTTTATACATAATTTTTTAAAGTACATTCTTAAGCAATGAAATACATTTGAAGTGAATTTTTTCATAAACTCTCGATATTTTCATTGTTCATATCATAATTTAACAAATCTTATAAATCCTTGAGAAAATAAGAAGCTAAATTCTATTGTCAAATAGAACATGATTGCTTGTATTATGCCTAATGATTTTTTCAAAGGCCAAATATATATTTAAAGTTACCATGATAAGGCAATTCTCAAAATATAGCTTGTTATCCTTGTTTAGATTAGTATTATATATTTTATTCAGCAAAGGAATAACATGACATAATCAATGAAAATTCTATATTTCTTGTTTATGCATGTAATGAGGTGAAAACTAATCCAATGATCCAACCCATTACAAATAAATATTTCAGCGAAATAATCCATCCTAAGAGTTCGATTCCAAATGATTATTTTTTTTATCACTAAGAGTTAGACTAGGATCCTCTTCTATCCATACAATATTGTGACATACAATATTGGATTTAGCCCAACAAGTTATACTATTAAAATTTCCCATAAGAAGAATAACTTATTTGTCTAACCTCTTTGTCTTTAAGGGTGTTAGTATCATTCTCCATGTTAATAAAATGGCAACCAATTGGAATAATTGATGTGCCACAAATAAGGGAAGCATATACCAAGTAAACAAGAACATTAGCAAATACAAAATTTGGTTGCAAAATATTATATTATATTCATTTATAGAAAATCTTATATATAAATACTAATCAAAATATTTTACAATGTCAAAAACTATCAAAACCAAACAAACAAAAGGTGGCTAGCTAACTATTGAATGCTTATTTATCTTAATAAATTCTCAACTGATAAGTTATTTTTAGAAAAATAAAGGCTCTACTAATAATATACTCTAGTCTTATTATTTCTCCCTAGTCTTATTATTTCTCCCAATTTACAAAGAAATCATCATCACTTTCTTTCCAATCAAAACCAAACAAAAAAAAGGTGGCTAGCTAACTATTGAATACTTATTTATCTTAATAAATTTTCAAGGAAAATAAAGGATCCACTAATAATATATTTCAGTCTTATTATTCCTCCCATTTTACAAAGAAATCATCCTCACTTTCTTCCCAATCAAAACCAAACAAACAAAAAGGAGCTAACTAACTATGAATGTTTATTTATCTTAATAAATTCTCAATTGATAAGTTAGTTTTAGGAAAATAAGGGCTCCACTAATAATATACTTTAGTCTTATTATTCCTCCCAATTTACAAAGAAATCATCATCACGTTTTTCCCAATTTATGAAATTTCATACTATTCAATTTGACAAAGCAACCAAACTCCTAGTTAAAATTAGGCATTAGATTAGTTTGAATTTAGCCTTAGATATTTTGACAAATGTAAGTGAATATGGTTGAAATAATTCACTTTGAGAAAAATTAGGAATTAGATTAGTTTGAATTTATCATTACATATCATGCCAAATGTAAGTGAATATGGTTGAACTAATTCACTTTGAAATATGGTTGAACTGATTCACCAAATGTAAGTGAATATGGTTGAACTAATTCACTTTGAAATATGGTTGAACTGATTCACTTTGAGAAAAATTAGGAACTAGATTAGTTTGAATTTATCTTTAGATATATTGCCAAATGTAAGTGAATATGGTTAAATTAATTCACTTTGAAAAAAAATAAGAAAAAATAATAAAAACTAAATGAGAAGCTCAATAAAAGTGTTTCCCTCTAGAGAACTTAGAGGATATGGATTTAAAGCACAATGTCTAGTTCCACTCTCTATTGTCTATTATTAGTGAATTTCAATTTAAGAATATTGTTAATACATCCACTTATGATAATGTCCATATATGAAGTGATTAAAACAACACATGAAATATTTTTTTTTTGGGTAGCAGGAAGGGATATGCAACAAGGATAATGCCATTATTTAAAATTATAACATAACAAGTGAAATAACCACCACTAGAACTCATAGTTTTTTTCCTAAGTGAAAATAAGTAAGGCACACCATTCCCATCGAGGATATTTAATTTCCATTAGTGTAGTGTGACATTAATGGCGAGAAAATGTGAATCAAATATGACAATCAAAGTGGAAAAACCTACAACATTGAAATAGAATAATATAATATTTTATTACAATGGGGTTATTAAAAATAATCATTGGATTTCTTTTAATGAGAAATTATTTATCATGAAATGAGACAAATAAATTGGTACTATCCTTGTTTAAAGTCAAAGTTATGACACCTTGTCCTTGACATAGCTCCAGAAAAATATTCAACCTATGAAAATATCCAAGAGAAATAGAAGGGAAAATATTCAACCTATGAAAATATCCAAGAGAAATAGAAGGGATAGATAAAATAGAGATGATATCCTCTTCATTCCCAACCATAGTGGCAATTGAACATGGTGTATTTGAAGCATTATCTCTGTCTTCTCTAGGAATCAATACTTGATTAACAAAGAAAGACGGATATCCACTTGTACCAAATAACACATATTGTCTATCTAATGAGATTGCAATACATGTGATGTGTCCTAGAAATATTTCATCTTTAAACGAAATAACATGAAGGGTGAATGTTCTAATCCATTGAGAAGAATTATCCCAAATAATAATAATTCCTTCTATAAAGAGGGATATGATATCTACTCTATTTGTTGGTAACCACCTTATTAGTCATGCATGCAGTAACTTACTACCTAGATGTAAATAGGAAACAACTAGATCAAGGACAACATTTATGTAAAGACATTTGAAGTCACCAATATGGCCTCGGAGGACATGCAAGGGTCCTTCAATGTGACGTTTCCTAAAATCCATATTTATTTTTCCACTACTACTTACAAAGTTGGAAGAATCCATGGCTACGGTCGGAGCCAAAACAGATGGCTCAAGACTACCATGAGAAACTTGGTCAAAATGTCTATCGAAATAGGCCCATGATAGTGTGGTGCGTTGATTGCATCCTATTGTATCATCCACAACAATTATGACTCTCATATGAGTGACAACATATGTTGGAGAATCCGTCGGACACCAAAAACAAATTGTGATTATAAACATAATAATATCCAACTTCGGAAAGAAGAGATTTCATATGAACAATAGTAGGAGTCCTCATGGGTTTCATGGGTTTGCAATAAAATAATAGTAGGATTACAAGTAATATCATCTTATGGACAGGGATAGAATATTCTATTATTTCGGAAAATAAGTATGACAATTTCAAAACCCAAATGATTTCCCATGCAGAATACTTAACAATAAAACCAGTTCCTTTGTCTGCAATACATAAATCCTTGTCTTTAAGAATCCTAGAAATAAATCTTCCTGCGTCTGAGATGAAACACACATGTAACCAGATTTCTACATCTTCTTCATCCAGTATGCCAAATTCACGCAAGCATATAAAGAAGCACCTTGAATGCCTGACTTGCCAAGAAAAAATAATAATCTGCAAGGCCACATATCTTTCAAAGAAGAAGTCCCTAGTGCTGATATTTTCTTGTTGTCACTTCATAGAAGGTCTAGGAAACATAAAAGGGTTTCCAAGTGGAGAAGAAACCTATCTCCCATGAAGGAACTTCCCATCCATTCCATTCATACAATACTATGATAATCTCAAAACTAAAAGAGAATATTTTCCAGTAAGATTTTCGGCAATATCTGATTCTGTATCTAATGAATGCGAGTTTCTGAACTATGCAAATTTTCAAGCTCAATTGATAGGAAATAATGTAGATGAATTGCATAGAGAACTACTCAAAGAAAGAGAATATACAGATTCACATAAAGAATAAATTAGAATCATCTCTGAGAATATATAGATTCTCATACATGTCCTGACATATACCTCTGAGTTAAAAAATTCTATGGCCAAATAATAAGCATGTCTTGATATCCTAGACACATTATTGTATAAAATAGGTGAGGTTAAGAAAATCTCTCAGAAAGTAAAATAGATTGATATGATGATTGTCTTATATGGACAAGGAGATATCCCTATGCCATCGCCATCCTAGGCAAATAATATATCTTCATTCAAAATTTATGGGATGAAAAAAATAATCTCTTCAATGCGTGATCACCCAATGATCAATTTCAGTTGTCAGTCAAGGGATGAAACAAAAGATGCAATCCAATTATTGATAAAATGGACCACTTCCAAAAACATAGAAGATGCTACCTTGACATCAAGATATATGGCCACTCAAATAATGAATGGATTTACTGGTCATGTTGCAAGTTAGTGGAGATGACTTTCCTAGTAAGCCAAAGATGATATGTTAAGAGATCCCAAAGTAGATGAAGTAATATTGCAATCCCTGACCACACAATTTTATGGTATAGAAGTTGTTATAGATGTCAAACATGATGCTTCATTATTCATGTCCCAAAGATTATGTGATCTAAGCCACCATAAGAAGTATTTGTGTTATATGAAGAAATTAATTGAATCATGAAAATTTGCAGATCCTTCATACATTACGTATTATATCATAATTTTTCCTGGTGCCTTACCAGATGTTGTACAACAATATTTCAACGATAATAATATTACTCTAGAAGGGATGTCTTTAGCAACGGTTGATCATCATATCAAAATTGTAATTCAAGAACATTGTCTATAAAAAAAGGTAACAAAATATTTTAAGAGATTTGATAATATGTTCACCTCTTCTTTATGTAAAGATATAGGCCAGATTCCTGAATGAGGATTTGGTTCTCATAATCGAGCACATCATTCTGAAAATACTAGTTTCTCCTACAAATCCCAAGGAAAGAAATTTCATTCTTTCAGATCTAGATTCAATCCTGATCATCCCTGGCCTAGAAAAAATAAGCACAAATACAAGTCTTATAAGAAAATTGTGTATCTTAATAAAAAAGAAGGTCTTTTCAAATGGCTAGTCATGCCCTTCGGTTTGAAAAATTATCTAACAACTTTCATGAGATTGATGGATGATATACTATGACCCTTCACCAATTCCTTTGTGGTGGTATATCTTGATGACATCCTCATCTTCAACAAGAATTGGGTAGAACACTTGCATCATATTCAACAAGTCCTTCACACTTTGCGACAACACAAGCTATATGCTAACTTTGAAAAATGTTCTGTCGACATGAACAAGGTCTAATACCTAGGCTACATTGTTTATGAGCATGGTGTGCATGTGAATCGAGCCAAGATCCAAATCATTTATGACTGACCAGCCCCAACCACACTAACCGATCTTCAAAGTTTCTTAGGACTTGTCAAATTCTATCGAAGGTTCATGTTGAGATTATCCCATATTGCATGGGCCCTCAACCAAGTGACCAAGGGTGGTGGAAAGGAAAAGTTAATGCGGAGGAATTCACACCAATAAGCGTTCAATAATTTGAAACATCTATTGTGCTCAGCTCCAGTACTCTCCTTACCCGATATTCAACAACCTTTTGAGATTGAGATCGGTGCTTCAGACTATGTCATGGGAACAATCCTTACTCAGCATGGTCATCCAATAGAATATCATAGTGAGGCATTATCATATTGTTACGAGGAAAATATCTCTATGGCAAGGGGTAAACCACAACAGATGGAATGACACGCATAAATCAACTATAATCCCAAGTATGCTATATAAATGAAATTCTAACAAGACAAGGCCAAGATCCTACCTTGTTCGGACATTCGATGAAGACCATCGTTGAGCACACAACCCAAATATTTATACCTGCAACTTGTCGTCAAAAACCAAGATACACAATCATATGGTGATAATATATAATGTTATCATATAGATTAGCATAATCCATTAACATACATGACAAATATTCCCATGGAATAATAATTCAAATATTTGCAAGATATCAATTGGACGAGAAAAGAGTATTTCTACTAAAATAATCAACATAAGTACATAGGTGACAAACTTTTTTAACGACACATATCGGAACTGAGAAACTAAGTCCCTTCACCACTTCAATCCTCCACGAAAGGAAAGCTCATATAAAGGAGTCAATGAGGTTTTATATCACAAAGAAGGAAGATCTTGGGGGCTAAACAAGGAGTTCAGACTTTCAAGGATAAAGGGATGCAGACTCAATATGAAGTGAAACTTCTCTAGAGTGTCTTTGCTCTCAAAGTTGAATTGTTCAATCTCCTCAAGGCTTTGATATGGCTCAATTTATAGCCTTCAAATGGAACTGAAGGGCCGAATCAGAGCGTTTCTAGTATATGGAAGGTCAAGGATCATGGATCTCATGACATGGCATGGAAACCCAACATTATTTTTAATTTCGAGCACCAAACCTGATGTACATAGACTATAGTGGAGAAACCTACATATACACTTGTTTTATAACTAATAGGGTGTGTATATGTGGAAAAATATGGTTTTTGGATCTAGAAGGTCCAAAAGGGGACTTCAAGTCTTCATAGGGAAATGGAAATGCCATCCAAGCAAGTTGCATGGGGTGAGGCAAAATTTATTGTAACACATATGTCATCCGTAAGTACCCCACCTATGACAAAGAAATATATTCCATCATAAAATATTATTGAAAATGGAAGCACTACATTCTCGGTAAGGAGACAGACATCCAAATTGATCACAAGCCTCTGCATTTCATGCAGACACAAGGAAGATTATAGAACATCTGCCATCAAAAGTGGTCATAATACTTGCAGTAGTTCCATATTTTCATCAAATATAAGACAGGGGTCACCAACCACGTCGGTGACTGCCTCATTCGACCTCTAGTTGCAACCTTAAACATGGTGCTCCACTCCTATGGCCATGAGGCATCTGAGTGGCCCCAAATCTACAAGAGAGATCCTGACTTCGATACCACTTTCCATATGCTAGAGACAGGCATGATTTATCACTGAATTTTATATTCAAGATAGACTATTATTCCATCAAGGTCACCTCTATGTTCCTTCAAGTGAGCGCGCAAAGCTAATTTTGGAAGCTCACTACAGTCGGATGGCAAGACATTTTGGCATTGAAAAGATCGTGGTAGTACTATAGAAGAATTTCTACTGGTCAAAACTTCGACGAAACGTCATCAAGTATATCAGGTCCTACATTGTCTGCACAATTTCCAAACTAGCCACTAATAAGAAAGTCCTATACGCCCCTGTACCTACTCCCGACAGGCCATAAGAATCAATATCGATGGAATACATGTCAGGACTTACTTCAACCAAATAGGGAAATGATTTTTTTTTGTGGTGGTTGATTGATTTTCTAAGATGGTCATCCTCACATCCTATAAGAATAATAACACAGTAGAGGCCACTGCCAATCTCTTCTTCGAACATGTGTGGGTACACTTTGGGATACCACAAACCATCATATCATATTGGGATAGCAGGTTCCTTAGCACATCCTAGTCAATCCTCTGGTCACTATTGGACACCAAGCTCACCAAATACACTGCCTTCCACCCCCACATTTATGGCCATATAGAGGTCGTCAACAGAATGATCGTGCATATCTTTCACATGTACAACTCCAAGCATCTGTTCACATGGGATGAGAGTCTCCTCTATGTTAAACACAACTACAAAAGAGCCATTCATAGCTCGACCGAGCACAGTCTCTTCAGGTGGGGTTGGGATTTCAACCATTGGGTCCCATTGATGTCGCATTACCCCTTGCATCCACACATGCAGAACATCTCATGCTCAATATGAGGCCAACAAAGCCACCAATTTTATTGAACGAATTCAACACATCTGGCAATAGGTCCATGATATTTTACAAAAATCTAATGCTATGTGTTGGATGCAGGCCTAGTTAGGAGAAAAGGCTATTTTTGGAAGAGAAGCATGTAAGTAGGAAAGGGCAACTGGAAGGAAAAGAAGCACATGTAAGGGAAACATGTGAAGCGTGCATGCAAGGAAGACCTAACGATGCTAGGGTTAGAAGTTCTGTAATGTATTTTAATCGCTGATGAGCCAAGAATATAAATAGGTAGTACTTAGAATAAGAGAGGAGAGTAGTTGAACGATAGATAGGAGAGCCGACCGAGGAGGAGAAATTTGTAAGAACTGTACGAGGCAATAAGATGGTGAGTTATGGATGCTATGAGAAACTCGATCCCAAGGGTTATATCGAAGGATGAGGAGCATGGTGCGGTCTAGTCATCCTCACAGGGATCGAGGAGCCTATTGAAGAGAGTAAGACCCAAGATTGTAACACGCACAACGTGATATATTACTGAACTAGAATAAGAAGATTGAGAGCCATATTTTTTGGACGTAGCCCAGGAGGGGGTGAACCACAATAACACATGTGTTATGTGAATAAATGTATGTGCCTTTATTACTGTTAAATGTTGAATGTTATATGAATGAATTAACTAGCTAGATCTGGTATTTCACATGCATGGATGGATTCACTGTTATAATTATATGTTAGATTGAATAGATAAGGATTACAAGATACAACCACAGATCTCCACTCATTCCTAGGTTGCAAACACCTGAGTATTTCATCCACTTATAGAGCTATCTCAGGTGAGACTGTGCAATACACTCTATCTGTTACGTCGCCTTCTAGTCTACCAGAGGGCTCGATAATTTTAGAGAGATTTTGTTGGGAGATTATCAAATATGAACCGGTTTCAATATATGATAGTAAGGTAGAATCAGAATAACCCATAAAGAACCATAAGTAAAAGAAGTATAATCTAGAACCAAAAAATGGTTCTGTTGCCGGTTGGTTGGAACAGGATGGGATTGAGTATATGATATTTGCAGAAGACGCATCAAAATAATGATGGATTGGACATTAAGAGAATGAGAATATAAAAGGGGATGTTGAGACCATGGAATCCAACGAAGGTAGATATATAAAGATGGTTGAAAAAAAAGGAGCTGGAGGTTGCGCAAAAAGATAACAGAAACCCAAAGTTGACACCGCGCAAATATCTGGACAAGTACGTATTCAACGACTTGCATGAAGTATTTTTTTGTGATTTCATGCATGTATTGCATGAGTGGATAAAAAGGTTGAAATACAACCATCCCACAAATCGGATCAGACAACTAGAGTGGAATCCTGAAGAGATCGTGTAGTTACAACGAGTTGATAATAAGTTTACGTGGGCAATAGATTTATAGTTAGACAAAATTGTTGTCGAATTTATCACAAAATTTGTTGTAGATACAACAAAGTCTTACAATGTGGCAGAACAAGAGTTCTTGAAGGGAACTCGAGATAGGTACATCATATCATTATATATACTTCTATTAAGATATTACTATATAACAAAGGTGTAATGACAATGGATTCATACAGCTAAACTTCCTTGTGTGCATGGGGAAAGGGGGGAAGTATTGACAGGAGAAGGATAAATGGAAGGAGAACTGGATAAAGGGAAGAAGGAGGAGGCATTGGACCCAATTATGATGGATGAATACAAGATCAAGCGGATCATGGAAACAGCTAGAAGAATGCGCAATGGAGTACCCTACCAATATAAGGTGAACACTAAGAAGAGAGTTGTAGCCACAAGGGAAGGCTTGGCAAGTGATGAAGAAGAGGTAGAGGATCTTCAGGATATGGAGCCAATTGAGGAAATCCTGCGTGCGACATATGAGAGGAAGACAAGAGGTACAAGAGAAGGAATATAAAGAAACACTCCTATCTATATCAATGTTAGTATGGAACCCATAAACCCATGTGTGACCAATACACCAAGAAGAACACCACCATTTAGACAAATGAATTTCGGAAGAAGGAAGATAGCAAGAAGTACATCTACACAAGGAACAAAAACTGGGGTAGCCATTTCATGAAGCATTAGTCAAGTATCTACACCATGCAGAGGTAGTAGTTCAACATTCAGGATGGCAGGACATGATCCCACCATCAGGTTACCATAATTTAAAGGAGAGGCATTAGAGGACCTTGAGAAGCATTTCTTCATTTGTGAAAATATCTGGGAAGTGAAACAGATCACAGATGAGGACACTAAACTTGCGCAATTAGCTATCACACTAAGAGATTGTGCACTAGATTGGTACATGAGTTTAGCTACAAATAGTCTGCCAGGGACAACTAGAACGATTGGAGATATCAAGAAGCTATTGATAAATGAGTTCCAGAAGCCTAATTCAGAATATCAATACATTAACGAGATGATAGAGATTAGACAGAAACCAGGATAATATGTATGGGAGATTTGCCATAGATTCAAATGATTAAAGGGAAAAATAAAGTATGTCATGGAAGGCATGCAACATAGGTGATGCAGGAGAATCTCAAGCGAGCCAGCATAGAGACAACGGACAGCTGGAAAAGCGCCCAACACAAATTTTGAAAATGTCTTGAACATTAATGAAGCATCAAGTGGAGGCACACTTGTATAATGTAAAAGGACCTTGAGCTATCCGCTCTCGTCCTTAGTAGGTAGAAGGAATTTATGATAGTTAATGAAAGTAGATAGAATTTAATGTGTAGATTAGAAAGTTTTAGGAGCGGAGGGAAAACGGATATAGACACCCTCCTTGTGTATTGTAAAAATAGATTATGCCAATTGAGAGCATAGAGCATAGAAGAGAAGAAGCAGAGAGTTGCGTAGAAGAATTCCATGTACAGAAGTTATGGATTAATACAAAAAGGCTTTGATTCAGACTCATGGGGTTCAAACATTCTCTGTGTATGCATATTTGAATGTTATGTTCATGGTTTTACTCTTTTTGTCATGCAATTGCTTTCATTCTATGTATGAATGATTTCTTGTTGAATGTTTGAAATCTGGGAGGAAAGGGTAAAGGAATGAGTTTCAATTGTTTCTCTATCTGAGCAAGAGTTCCTGGAAGGAGGGAAATTGAATTGTCTGCAAGGAGTGCGTTGACAAAGGATTCAGAGATTTGTCTCTGAAAGATAAGATAGGGTAGCTTTTGTTCTCATTCATACAGAAGTGTAGTTAGGCACAGGAGCCGTGCAAGGTGGCGTAGGCCGGTTAGAGTTTTAGGCCTTGTAACTTGAATGAAGTATTGAGAGACTGTTGTTGCAGGGTGTACGCAGAGTCGAAAGGAGTTCAACAGTTGGAAGTGTTTGAAGGTCTGCCGCAAGGAGTGCGTGCAGGAGTCTTTTTTCAAGACTCAGAGTTAGAGGAAGCACAAGAAGTTTGTGCAGTGGACGGTGAGAAGGTGTTGCAAGTTTGCATCGCAGGCAGTTGAGTACCATGGGAAAACCACTTGGTAAAACATTGCAGAAGTCCTTGTGAAGGAAAGAGACAGACGGTCGGAATTCTCTGTGGAGAAATCGATAAGTCCCGTGAGCTGTCAGATCTCACAGAGGAGCAAGGGAGTTACGATGGATACTTTCGATGGGTTTAAGCTCAAGAGAGGCAGAACCGTAGATTCAAGCCAACATGAGTCGTTGGATTTACCCATGGATCTCTATTTCGGGGTTTCGTAGATTGAAGTCTCGAAATTTGTGCAACAGGACTCTCAAAATCATGAAATGTGAAGTCCCGAAGGGACAAAAGGATTTTGTGGGCCACAGAATTAGCAGGGTGGACAGGTGGCACATTCTCGACAGGGGAGTCAACTTCGTTGACCAATTCGGGGTTTCGTGGGGTGAAGTCCCAAAACCTTTGCATCAAGATTCGCAAAACTGCGAAGTCCGAAGTCCCAACGGAGTGAAAGGTCATTGAAAGGTCAACCTTGCAAGTACATAGAAGTTTCGGTAAAATTGGGTTTCAGGGGTCGAGGAGACGAGTTGCTCAATATCGCAACTCCCGAAATCGCGATAAGGAGAAATCCAAACTAGCAAGGGAAAGGGTCAAGTGTTTATTGTTTTTTAGTTTTGGAGATTGATAGACGAGACGCTTGACCATCGGATTCGCGAAACTGTGAAGTCCGATCTCCTAAAGCGCGAAGGGATATTCCACGAGGTTTTGTTGTGGGTGCAAATTTCCTAAAAGGGAAATAGGAGAGCCATTGTCGAGAGCTCTTTGGGCCAGTGGAAGAGGAAAGATCCTGTGAACGTGACCTTCCAACCTGCGGGTTGAGGAGGGGTTGCGTCAAGTTTGGTATGAGAGCACATAAAGGTTTCTTTGCTTTCTGTAGAAGGGAAAAGGAGAATTCACCATGTCGCCGAGAAGAAGAGACAGGCAAACACCCGATCCACTAGAGGAAAGGGAAATGTCAAGAAGAAGGGGTAGGCAGATGCCTGATCTAGCCATGGAGAGAGAGATGTGTGACCTACGCGCCAGACTCGAAGACATGGAGACAACACAGAGGCACACAGTCAGTGTTGGGGATCTTAGTGATTCCGAAAGTGAAATTGAGGCTGAACATGAAGGAGAAGAAGTTGCAGCCGAAGATGCAGCAAACGAACGTTTGATTAGGGCTATTACAAGGATGGGTGCAAGAGCGAAAATGGACATTCCAGTTTATGAGGGAAATCTGGATGCAGAGGAGCTTCTAGACTGGATTAGAGATCTGGACACATATTTTGACTATGAAGATGTCGAAGAGGACAAGAAGGTCAAACATGATGTCACGAGATTAAAAGGACATGCAGCATTGTGGTGGGA
Source organism: Picea engelmannii (assembly GCA_009831015.1). Lineage (NCBI taxonomy): Eukaryota > Viridiplantae > Streptophyta > Pinopsida > Pinales > Pinaceae > Picea > Picea engelmannii. Next base: position 868,731 of record ML777864.1, read on the forward strand.
TGAACTACAAGCTGACAGACGTTGAAAAGGAAAGCAGAAGATCAAGAGTTGGGATAGAATGATTGCGAAGATGAAGGAGAAATTCATCCCTAGGGATTATCAAATTACTCTGTTTCAAAGAATGCAAAACTTGATACAGAAGATGATGACAATGAAAGAATGCACGGAAGAATTCTACAAGCTGAACATCAGGGCAGGTCATTGGGAAAGCGATGATGAAAAGGTTTCCAGATACATGAATGGCCTGAGACATAACATTCAGGATGAGATGAGCATGGTAACCATCTGAACGGTGGAAGATGCTTATCAGATGGCTCTAAAAGCTGAAGAGAAGCTGAGCCGAAAATAAGGTCAAAGAGTTCGAGGAAGAAGTCAGCCTAGAGGCAAATCAGTTGCCCAGGATAAAAACCAAAAACCCAAAGAGGACTGGAAGAAACCTCAGACTCAAACTGAGAGAGGTGGAACCTCACAATGAGGGCAATATGTTGAACAGAGAGGAAACCATACCGAACAGAGAGGAGATTATGTTGATAATAACATGTTTCCTCGTACTAGAGGTAGCGGAAGAGGAAGAGATGGAGTGATAACATGATTCACATGTGGAAAAAATGGGCACAAGTCTTATGAGTGTCTAGATAAAAAGAAAGAAGGAGGTGAGACTCACATCGCCGAAGCACAGAGGCGAAGTATTGAGGCAGAAGATGCTAAAGGCTGAAGATCGTTGATAATGCGAAAATCTCTTTTGACACCAGAGAAAGAGGTGGAGAGTTCAGTCCAAAGAAACAGACTTTTTCAAACTTCTTGCAAAACCAAGGACAGGGTATGCAAGGTCATTGTGGACAGTGGTAGCATGGATAATCTCGTTTCTACGGAGATGGTAGAAAAGCTAGAGTTAGAGACGATTGACCATCCAAGCCCATACAGAGTTTCGTGGTTACAAAAAGGACATCAGGTAACTGTCACTAAACAGTGTTTAGTTGAATTTAAGATAGGAGGATATAATGATAAGATATTATGTGATGTTATTCCTATGGATGTTTGTCATCTATTGCTGGGTAGACCGTGGCAATATGATAGGAATGTGATTCATGATGGGAGAATGAACACATACACCCTAGAGAAGAATGGGAGGACTCACATGTTGCTTCCAATCAAGGATAAGGAGGTAAAACCTGAAGTAAGAAACACTGTACTTCTCATGAGTGGGAAGGAACTTCTTATAGAGGTTAAGAAGAAAGAGGAACCACAATTCATTATGGTGAGGAAACCGAAGACTGTTTTGACCAGCACAAAAGTGGATGATTTACCAGAAGATGTTCAGGAACTGCTGGAAGAGTTCGTTGACATAGTAGTGGACGAACTACCTCATTCGTTGCCACTAATCAAAAGTGTGAGTCATCATATTGATCTCATACCAGGAGCTAGTTTACCAAACAAATCCGCGTACAGATTGACGCCGCAGGAGAACTAAGAGGTCAAAAGACAAGTCTAGTATTTATTGGACAAAGGTTTGGTCAAGGAAAGCTTGAGTCTGTGTGTTGTTTCGACAGTACTCAGTCCGAAGAAAGACGGAGGCTGGAGATATACTATGACAACTTTCATGAGATTGATGGATGATATACTATGAGATTGAAAAATTATCTAACAACTTTCATGAGATTGAAAAATTATCTAACAACTTTCATGAGACAACTTTCATGAGATTGAAAAATTATCTAACAACTTTCATGAGATTGATGGATGATATACTATGACCCTTCACCAATTCCTTTGTGGTGGTATATCTTGATGACATCCTCATCTTCAACAAGAATTGGGTGGAACACTTGCATCATATTCAACAAGTCCTTCACACTCTGCGACAACACAAGCTATATGCTAACTTGGAAAAATGTTCCTTCGACATGAACAAGGTCCAATACCTAGGCTACATTGTTGATGAGCATGATGTGCATGTGGATCGAGCCAAGATCCAAATCATTTATGACTGACCAACCCCAACCACACTAACTGATCTTCAAAGTTTCTTAGGACTTGTCAAATTCTATCGAAGGTTCATGTTGAGATTATCCCATATTGCATGGGCCCTCAACCAAGTGACCAAGGGTGGTGGCAAGGAAAAGTTAATGTGGAGGAATTCACACCAATAAGTGTTCAATGATTTGAAACATCTATTGTGCTCAGCTCCAGTACTCTCCTTACCTGATATTCATCAACCTTTTGAGATTGAGATAGGTGCTTCAGACTATGTCATGGGAACAATCCTTACTCAGCATGGTCATCCAATAGAATATCATAGTGAGGATTTATCATATTGTTACGAGGAAAATATCTCTATGGCAAGGGGTAAACCACAACAGATGGAATGACACGCATAAATAAACTATAATCCCAAGTATGCTATATAAATGAAATTCTAACAAGACAAGGCCAAGATCCTACCTTGTTCGGACGTTCGATGAAGACCATCATTGAGCACACAACCCAAATCTTTATACCTGCAACTTGTCATCAAAAACCAAGATACACAAGCATATGGTGATAATATATAATGTTATCATATAGACTATCATAATCCATTAACATACATGACAAATATTCCCATGGAATAATAATTCAAATATTTGCAAGATATCAATTGGACGAGAAAAGAGTATTTCTACTAAAATAATCAACATAAGTACATAGGTGACAAACTTTTTTAACGACACATATCGGAACTGAGAAACTAAGTCCCTTCACCACTTCAATCCTCCATGAAAGGAAAACTCATATAAAGGAGTCAATGAGGTTTTATATCACAAAGAAGGAAGATCTTGGGGGCTAAACAAGGAGTTCAGATTTTCAAGGATAAAGGGATGCAGACTCAATATGAAGTGAAATTTCTCCAGAGTGTCTTTGCTCTCAAAGTTGAATTGTTCAATCTCCTCAAGGATTTCATATGGCTCAACTTATAGCCTTCAAATGGAACTAAAGGGTCGAATCAGAGCATTTCCATTATATGGAAGGTCAAGGATCATGGATCTCATGACATGGCATGGAAACCCGACATTATTTTTAATTTCGAGCACCAAACCTGATGTACACGAGATATAGTGGAGACACCTACATATACGCTTGTTTTATAACTATTAGGGTGTGTATATGTGGAAAAATATGGTTTTTGGATCTGGAAGGTACAAAAGGGGACTTCAAGTCTGCATAGGGAAATGGAAATGCCATCCAAGCAAGTTGCATGGGGTGAGGAAAAATTTATTGTAACACATATGTCATCCGTAAGTACCCCACCTATGACAAGGAAATATATTCCATCGTAAAATATTATTGAAAATGGAAGCACTACATTCTCGGTAAGGAGACAGTCATCCAAATTGATCACACGCCTCTGCATTTTATGTAGACACAAGGAAGATTATAGAATGATTGCCATCAAAAGTGGTCAACATACTTGCAGTAGTTCGATATTTGCATCAAATATAAGACAGGGGTCACCAACCACGTCGGTGACTGCCTCATTCAACCTCTAGTTGCAACCTTAAACATGGTGATCCACTCCTATGGCCATGAGGCATCTGAGTGGCCCCAAATCTACAAGAGAGATCCCGACTTCGATACCACTTTCCATATGGTAGACACAGGCATGATTATCCCTGACTTTTATATTCAGGACAGACTATTATTCCATCTAGGTCACCTCTATGTTCCTTCAAGTGAGTGCACAAAGCTAATTTTGGAAGCTCACTACAGTCGAATAGCAAGATATTTTGGCATTGAAAATACCGTGGTAGTACTACAGAAGAATTTCTACTGGTCAAAACTTCGACGAAACGTCATCAAGTATATCAGGTCCTGCACTGTCTACACAATTTCCAAACTAGACACTAATAAGAAAGTCCTATACGCCCCTCTACCTTCTCCCGATGGGCCATAAGAATCAATATCGATGGAATACATGTCAGGACTGACTTCAACCAAATAGGGAAATGATTTTTTTTTGTGGTGGTTGATTGATTTTCTAAGATGGTCATCCTCATATCCTACAAGAATAATAACATAGTAGAGGCCACTTCCAATCTCTTCTTCAAACATGTGTGGGTACACTTTGGGATACCACAGACCATCATATCATATTTGGATAGTAGGTTCCTTAGCATATCCTAGTCAAGCCTCTGGTCACTATTGGACACCAAGCTCACCAAATACACTGCCTTCCACCCCCAAATTTATGGCCATATAGAGGTCGTCAACAGAATGATCATGCATATCTTGCACATGTACAACTCCAAGAATCTGTGCACATGGGATGAGAGTCTCCTCTATGTTAAACACAACTACAAAAGAGCCATTCATAGCTCGACCAAGCAAAGTCTCTTCAGGTGGGGTTGGGATTTCAACCATTAGGTCCCAATGATCTCGCATTATCCCTTGCATCCACACATGTAGAACATCTCATGCTCAATATGAGGCCAACAAAGCCACCAATTTTATTGAACGAATTCAACACATCTGGCAACAGGTCCATGATATTTTGAAAAAATCTAATGCTAAGTGTTGGATGCAGGCCTAGTTAGGAGAAAAGGCTATTTTTGGAAGAGAAGCATGTAAGTAGGAAAGGGAAACTGGAAGGAAAAGAAGCACGTGTAAGGGAAGCATGTGAAGCGTGCATGCAAGGAAGACCTAACAATGCTAGGGTTAGGGTTTTTGTCATGTATTTTAATCACTGATGAGCCAAGAATATAAATAGGTAGTACTTAGAATAAGAGAGGAGAGTAGTTGGACGATAGATAGGAGAGCCGACCGAGGAGGAGAAATTTGTAAGAACTGTACGAGTCAGTAAGATGGTGAGTTATGGAAGCTATGAGAAACTCGATCCCAAGGGTTAGATCGAAGGATGAGGAGCATGGTGCGGTCTAGTCATCCTCACAGGGATCGAGGAGCCTATTGAAGAGAGTAAGACCCAAGATTGTAACACGCACAATGTGATATATTACTGAACCAGAATAAGAAGATTGAGAGCCATATATTTGTGGGCATAGCCCAGGAGGGGGTGAACCACAATAACACATGTGTTATGTGAATCAATGTATGTGCCTTTATTACTGTTAAATGTTGAATGTTATATGAATGAATTAACTAGCTAGATCTGGTATTTTACATGCATGGATGGATTCACTATTATAATTATATGTTAGATTGAATAGATAAGGATTACAAGATACAACCATAGATCTCCACTCATTCCCAAGTTGCAAACACCTGAGTATTTCATCCACCCATAGAGCTATCTCAGGTGAGACTGTGCAATACACTCTATGTGTTGCGTCGCCTTCTGGTCTACCAGAGGGCCCAATACTTTTAGAGAGATTTTGTTGGGAGATTATCAAATATGAACCGGTGTCAATATATGATAGTAAGGTAGAATCAGAATAACCCATAAAGAACCATAACTAAAAGAAGTATAATCTAGAACCAAAAAATGGTTCTGTTGCTGGTTGGTTGGAACAGGATGGGATTGAGTATATGATATTTGCAGAAGACGCATCAAAATAATGATGGACTGGACATTGAGAGAATGAGAATATAAAAGGGGATGTTGATACCATGGAATCCAACGAAAGTAGAGATATAAAGATGGTTGAAAACAAAGGAGATGGAGGTTGCACAAAAAGATAACAGAAACCCAAAGTTGACACCGCGCAAATATCTGGACAAGTACGTATTCAACGACTTGCATGAAGTATTTTTCTGTGATTTCCCACATGTATTGCATGAGTGGATAAAAAGGTTGAAATACAACCATCCCACAAATCGGATCAGACAACTAGAGTGGAATCCTGAAGAGATCGTGCAGTTACAACGAGTTGATAATAAGTTTACGTAGGCAATAGATTTATAGTTAGACAACATTGTTGTATCACATAATTTGTTTTAGATACAGAGAAGTCTTACAATGTGGTGGAACACGAGTTCTTGAAGGGAACTCGAGATAGGTACATCATATCATTATATATACTTCTATTAAGATATTACTATATAACAAAGGTGTAATGAAAATGGATTCATACAACTAAACTTCCTTGTGTGCATGGGGGAAGGGGGGAAGCATTGACAGGAGAAGGATAAATGGAAGGAGAAGTGGATAAAGGGAAGAAGGAGGAGGAATTGGACCCAATTATTATGGATGAAGACAAGATCAAGCGGATCATAGAAATAGCTGAAAGAATGCGCAATGGAGTACCCTACCATGCGAAACTTGGTCAAAATGTCTATCGAAATAGGCCCATGATATTATAATAGCATACATGGATAGTGTGGTACGTTGATTGCATCCTATTGTATCATCCACAACAATTATGACTCTCATATGAGTCACAATATATGTTGGAGAATCCATCGGACACCAAAAACAAATTGTGATTATAAACATAATAATATCCAACTTCGGAAAGAAGAGATTTCATATGAACAATAGTAGGAGTCCTCATGGGTTTGCAATAAAATAATAGTAGGATTATAAGTAATATCATCTTATGGACAGGGATAGAATATTCTATTATCTCGGAAAATAAGTATGACAATTTCAAAACCGAAATGATTTCCCATGCAGAATACTTAACAAGAAAACCAGTTCCTTTGTTTGCAATACATAAATCCTTGTCTTTCAGACTCCTAGAAATAAATATTCCTACGTCTGAGATGAAACACACCTGTAACCAGATTGCTACATCTTGTTCATCCAGTATTCCAAATTCACGCAAGCATATAAAGAAGCACCTTGAATGCCTCACTTGCCAAGAAAAAAATAATAATCTGCAAGGCCGCATATCTTTCAAAGAAGAAGTCCCTCGTGCTAATATTTTCATGCAGTCACTTCAGAGAAGGTCTAGGAAACGTAAAAGGGTTTCCAAGTGGAGAAGAAACCTATCTCCCAGGAAGGAACTTTCCAACCATTCCATTCATACAATACTATGATAATCTCAAAACTAAAAGAAAATATTTTCCAGTAAGATTTTTGGCAATATCTGATTCTGTATCTGATGAATGCAAGTTTCTGAACTATGCAAAATTTCAAGCTCAATTGATAGGAAATAATGTAGATGAATTGCATAGAGAATTACTCAAAGCAAGAAAATATACAGATTCACATAAAGAATAAATTAGAATCATCTCTGAGAATATAGAGATTCTCATACATGTCCTGACAGATACCTCTGAGTTAAAAAATTCTATGGCCAAATAATAAGCATGTCTTGATATACTAGACACATTATTGTATAAAATAAGTGAGGTTAAGAAAATCTCTTAGAAGCCTATTATAAATCCCAACATTGTACAACCTAATATCTTCAGAGATAAAGAATATGTTAAGAAGCATAAAAGAAACAAATCCTTTGCAATGTTTCAAGTAGGAGATCTGACACCATAATCGGATTTTGGGGAATCTGATAGAATTGTACAAAACATTACAGAGGAAGTTTGTGTTATAAAAAAATGGCCTCATCCATTAAAACAGAAAGAGAAATAGCTCCATATGATGATTGTCAAATATGGACAAGGAGATATCCCTATGCCATCGTCATCCTAGGCAAATAATCTGTCTTCATTCAAAATTTATGGGATGAAAAAATAATCTCTTCAATGCGTGATCACCCAATGATCAATTTTAGTTGTTAGTCAAGGGATGAAACAAAAGATGCAATCCAGTTATTGATAAAATGGACCACTTCCAAAAACGTAGACGATGCTACCTTGACACCATGATATATGGCCACTCAAATAATGAATGGATTTACTGGTCATGCTGCAAGTTAGTGGAGATGGCTTTCCCAGTAAGCCAAAGATGATATGTTAAGAGATCCCAAAGTAGATGAAGTAATATTGCAAGCCCTGACCACACAATTTTATGGTATAGAAGTTTTTATAGATGTCAAACATGATGCTTCATTATTCATGTCCCAAAGATTATGTGATCTAAGCCACCATAAGAAGTATTTGTGTTATATGAAGAAATTAATTGAATCATGAAAATTTGCAGATCCTTCATACATTAGGTATTATATCATAATTTTTCCTGGTGCCTTACCAGATGTTGTACAACAATATTTCAACGATAATAATATTACTCTAGAAGGGATGTCTTTAGCAATGGCTGATCATCATATCAAAATTGTAATTCAAGAACATTGTCTATAAAAAAGGGTAACAAAATATTTTAAGAGATTTGATAATATGTTCACCTCTTCTTTATGTAAAGATATAGGCCAGATTCCTGAATGAGGATTTGGTGCTCATAATCGAGCACATCATTCTGAAAATACTAGTTTCTCCTACAAATCCCAAGGAAAGAAATTTCACTCTTTCAGATCTAGATTCAATCCTGATCATCCCTAGCCTAGGAAAAATAAGCACAAATATAAGTCTTACAAGAAAATTGTGTATCTTAAGAACAAAGAAGGTCTTTTCAAATGGCTAGTCATGCCCTTCGGTTTGAAAAATTATCTAACAACTTTCATGAGACTGATGGATGATATACTATGACCCTTCACCAATTCCTTTGTGGTAGTATATCTTGATGACATCCTCATATTCAACAAGAATTGGGTAGAGCACTTGCATCATATTCAACAAGTCCTTCACACTCTGCGACAACACAAGCTATATGCTAACTTGGAAAAATGTTCCTTCGACATGAACAATGTCCAATACCTAGGCTACATTATTAATGAGCATGGTGTGCATGTGGATCGAGCTAAGATCCAAATCATTTGTGACTAACTAGCCCCGACCACACTAACCGATCTTCAAAGTTTCTTAAGACTTGTCAAATTCTATCGAAGGTTCATGTTGGGATTATCCCATATTGCATGGGCCCTCAACCAAGTGACCAAGGGTGGTGGCAAGGAAAAGTAAATGCGGAGGAATTCACACCAATAAGCATTCAATGATTTGAAACATCTCTTGTGCTCAGCTCCAGTACTCTCCTTACTTGATATTCAACAACCTTTTGAGATTGAGACTGGTGCTTCAGACTATGTCATGGGAACAATCCTTACTCAACACGGTCATCCAATAGAATATCATAGTGAGGCATTACCATATTGTTACGAGGAAAATATCTCTATGGCAAGGGGTAAACCACAACAGATGGAATGACATGCATAAATCAACTATAATCCCAAGTATGCTATATAAATGAAATTCTAACAAGACAAGGCCAAGATCCTACCTTGTTCGGACGTTCGATGAAGACCATCATTGAGCACGCAACCCAAATCTTTATACCCGCAACTTGTCGTCAAAAACCAAGATACACAAGCATATGGTGATAATATATAATGTTATCATATAGATTAGCATAATCCATTAACATACATGACAAATATTCCCATGGAATAATAATTCAAATATTTGCAAGATATCAATTGGATGAGAAAAGAGTATTTCTACTAAAATAATCAACATAAGTACATAGGTGACAAACTTTTTTAATGACACATATCAGAACTGAGAAACTAAGTCCCTTCACCACTTCAATCCTGCATGAAAGGAAAGCTCATATAAAGGAGTCAATGAGGTTTTCCATCACAAAGAAGGAAGATCTTGGGGGCTAAACAAGGAGTTCAGGCTTTTAAGGATAAAGGGATGCAGACTCAATATGAAGTGAAATTTATCCAGAGTGTCTTTGCTCTCAAAGTTGAATTGTTCAATCTCCTCAAGGCTTGGATATGGCTCAATTTATAGCCTTCAAATGGAACTGAAGGGTCGAATCAGAGCGTTTCCAATATATGGAAGGTCAAGGATCATGGATCTCATGACATGGCATGGAAACCTGACATTAATTTCGAGCACCAAACCTGATGTACATGGGCTATAGTGGAGAAACCTACATATATGCTTGTTTTATAACTAATAGGGTGTGTATATGTGGAAAAATATGGTTTTTGGATCTGGAAGGTACAAAAGGGGACTTCAAGTATGCATAAGGAAATGGAAAGGCCATCCAAGAAAGTTGCATGGGGTGAGACAAAATTTATTGTAACACATATGTCATCCGTAAGTACCCCACCTATGACAAAAAATATATTCCATCGTAAAATATTATCGAAAATGGAAGAACTACATTCTCGGTAAGGAGACAGTCATCCAAACTGATCACAAGCCTCTACATTTCATGCAGACACAAGGAATATTATAGAACGACTTCCATCAAAAGTGGTCAACATACCTGCAGTAGTTCCATCTTTGCATTAAATATAAGACAGGGGTCACCAACCACATCGATGATTGCCTCATTCGACCTCTAGTTGCAACCTTAAACACGATGCTCCACTCCTATGGCCATGAGGCATCTGAGTGGCCCCAAATCTACAAGAGAGATCATGACTTCGATACCACTTTCCATATGCTAGAGACATGCATGATTATCACTAACTTTTATATTCAGGACAAACTTTTATGCCATCTAGGTCACCTCTATCTTCCTTCAAGTGAGAACGCAAAGCTAATTTTGGAAGCTCGCTACAGTCGGATGGAAATACATTTTGGCATTGAAAAGACCGTGGTAGTACTATAGAATAATTTCTACTGGTCAAAACTTAGACGAAACGTCAGCAAGTATATTAGGTCCTGCACTGTCTGCACCATTTCCAAACTAGCCACTAATAAGAAATTCCTGTACACCCCTCTACCTACTCCCGACAGGCCATAGGAATCCATATCAATGGAATACATGTCAGGCCTTACTTCAACCAAATAGGGAAATGACTATTTTTTATGGTGGTTGATTGATTTTCTAAGATGGTCATCCTCACATCCTACAAGAATAATTACACAGTAGAGGCCACTACCAATCTCTTCTTCGAACATGTGTGGGTACACTTCGGGATACCACATACCATCATATCATATTGGGATAGCAGGTTCCTCAACACATCCTAGTCAAGCCTCTGGTCACTATTGGACACCAAGCTCACCAAATACACTGCCTTCCACCCCCAAATTTATGGCCATATAGAAGTCATCAACAGAATGATCGTGCATATCTTTCACATGTACAACTCCAAGCATTTGTGCACATGAGATGAGAGTCTCCTCTATGTTAAACACAACTACAAAAGATCCCTTCATAGCTCGACCGAGCACAGTCTCTTCAGGTGGGGTTGGGCTTTCAACCATTGGGTCCCATTGATGTCGCATTACCCCTTGCATCCACACATGCAGAACATATCATGCTCAATATGAGGCCAACAAAGCCACCAATTTTATTGAACGAATTCAACACATCTGGCAACAGGTCCATGATATTTTACAAAAACTAATGCTAAGTGTTGGATGCAGGCCTAGTTAGTAGAAAAGGCTATTTTTGGAAGAGAATCATGTAAGGAGGAAAGGGCAACTGGAAGGAAAAGAAACATGTGTAAGGGAAGCATGTGAAGCGTGCATGCAAGGAAGACCTAATGATGCTAGGGTTAGGGTTTTTGTAATGTATTTTAATCGCTGATGAGCCAAGAATATAAATAGGTAGTACTTAGAATAAGAGAGGAGAGTAGTTGGACGATAGATAGGAGAGACGACCGAGGAGGAGAAATTTGTAAGAACTGTACGAGTCAGTAAGATGGTGAGTTATGGAAGCTATGAGAAACTCGATCCCAAGGGTTAGATAGAAGGATGAGGAGCATGGTGCGGTCTAGTCATCCTCACAGGGATCTAGGAGCCTATTTAAGAGAGTAAGACCCAAGATTGTAACACGCACAATGTGATATATTACTGAACCAGAATAAGAAGATTGAGAGACATATCTTTGTGGGCATAGAACAGGAGGTGGTGAACCATAGTAACACATGTGTTATGTGAATCAATGTATGTGCCTTTATTACTGTTAAATGTTGAATGTTATATGGATGAATTAACTAGCTAGATCTGGTATTTCACATGCATGGATGGATTCACTGTTATAATTATATGTTAGATTGAATAGATAAGGATTACAAGATACAACCATAGATCTCCACTCATTCCTAGGTTGAAAACACTTGAGTATTTCATCCACCCATAGAGCTATCTCAGGTGAGACTCTGCAATACACTCTATGCATTGCGTCGCCTTCTGGTCTACTAGAGGGCCTCATAGTTTTAGAGAGATTTTGTTGGGAGATTATCAAATATGAACCGGTGTCAATATATGATTGTAAGGTAGAATCAGAATAACCCATAAAGAACCATAAGTAAAAGAAGTATAATCTAGAACCAAAAAATGGTTTTGTTGTCGGTTGGTTGGAACAGGATGGGATCGAGTATATGATATTTGTAGAAGACGCATCAAAAGAATGACGGACTGGACATTGAGAGAATGAGAATATAAAAGGGGATGTTGAGACCATGGAATCCAATGAAGGAAGAGATATAAAGATGGTTGAAAAAAAAGGAGCTGGAGGTTGCGCAAAAAGATAACAGAAACCCAAAGTTGACACCGCGCAAATATCTGGACAAGTACGTATTCAACGACTTGAATGAAGTATTTTTTTGTGATTTCCCGCATGTATTGCATGAGTGGATAAAAAGGTTGAAATACAACCATCCCACAAATCGGATCAGACAACTAGAGTGGAATCGTGAAGAGATCGCGTAGTTACAATGAGTTGATAATAAGTTTACGTGGGCAATAGATTTATAGTTAGACAACATTGTTGTTGGATTTATCACAGAATTTGTTGTAGATACAACGATGTCTTACAATGCGGCAAAACAAGAGTTATTGAAGGGAACTCAAGATAGGTACATCATATCATTATATATACTTATATTAAGATATTACTATATAACAAAGGTGTAATGACAATGGATTCATACAGCTAAACTTCCATGTGTGCATGGGGGAAGGGGGGAAGCATTGACAGGAGAAGGGTAAATGGAAGGAGAAGTGGATAAAGGGAAGAAGGAGGCATTGGACCCAATTATGATGGACGAAGACAAGATCAAGCGGATCATGGAAATAGCTGGAAGAATGTGTAGTGGAGTACCCTACTAATATAAGGTGAACACCAAGAAGAGAGTTGTAGCCACGAGGGAAGGCTTGGAAAGTGATGAAGAAGAGGTAGAGGATCTTCAGGATATGGAGAGAATTGAGGAAATTGTTAAGGTCCTAACCCGCACATAGGTAGATCAATGTATTCGGATGTAATAAAGGTCAATATTAATAAGACCTATCAATAAAATAGAATAAGGCGGATGTAAGAAGACCTAATAGAAGCTTCCGCTTCTAGAAGG
>ML777864.1:890223-918855 GCA_009831015.1 Picea engelmannii
TCATTTGTTAAAGTATTACAAAATATGATAGAAAGATGTAACATAGAGGCAGAAGGAAAGCTCAAACAGAAAACAGTTAATCATCTGCATACAAGGAGGAGAACAAATAGAGAATTCAGACTGAATGCCAACATTGGAGATTTCAACATGGGAGATATTATAATGGATTTAGGATCCAAAGTAAATGTGTTACCCAAGAAGACATGGCAATGTATGGGAGAATCCACATTAGGATATTCACCGTTTTAGCTGAAACTAGAAAATCAACACAAAGTTCTATCAATTGGAAGACTAAAAGGGGTAACAGTAGATCTGGATGGAGTGCGCACTAAAGTCGACTTCGAAGTAATAGAGATAGTGGATGGAAAAACACCTTATCCAAAATTTATTGGCTTGGATTGGGCGTTTGAAAATAAGGCCATAATCAACTTGAAGATGAGGAATATGACATTTGAATTAGGGGAGTATAGAGTCATCGCACCATTGGACCCATCAAAAGGGGAAAGGTTTGTAAAACCTACTTGCTTAGACCTGGAGGAAATTAACGATTGTACAGAACAAACGCATGGGAATAATATTATGTGAACCCAACAGTGGATGGGGTACTTAGTTGGAGAAGCATCACCTCATGTGCATCAGACTCAGATACGGGCTTAGAAAATTGATAGCAGAGGTTACATGAAGTCTCTAGAAGAAGATGTTAAAGAATAGGCCGCGCAGTAAGATGGGTAGGCATGGAGATAAGGGAACCTCCCACCTTCCATGGGGTGAATGACTTAGAAGTGTTCTTAACACGATATGAAGATGAAGTGTTAGAAAATCAAATGCTCTTAGCCCTATATATAGAAATCAAGGAAACACCTGGAATATGGTGGGGTGTGCACAAATAAATAGTCAAGGACTGGTACCAATGTAAATGGTTATTTCACATCAGGTTTGGTGCAGAACAGGGAAACATCCAACTGAAGAAATATGACGGACATGGGGAACCAATAGAACACTTGGATAAGTGTAGAACATTATGGAGGATGACACCACCAGATGAATGGCCTCATCATTTTATTCACACATTAGAAGGGATCCTAGCAAACTGGTATATAGACCAATAATTGCGCAGAGGAACTACAAATAGGATAGTATTACAACAAAACTTTACAGTCACTTTCTCATTTGAGCACGAGAACCCCAACATAGACTCAACACTTAAACAAATAAAAGGGTTGATATTCATTAAATAATATGAAGTTGAACTTATAACATAAGAGAAACATCATAACATACATACAGTAAAAGAACTATTGTCATCCTACCATGTGCAGGAAGAAGCACTAGATGAAGATGATTCGTTGAACATTCAGATTGAGGAAGAGAAAGGTGAAAGAGAAGTGGAAGGTCCACCTCTGGAGTTAGAAGTATTTGTTGTGTCGATCAAGGTGAATAAAGTCAACATTGGGACAGTTGAGAATCCCAAAATGGCCAACATTGGAGACTATTGGGATGAGCAAATAGTGGAAAGCATAGCAGAGTTACTGCACGAGTACAATCATTTGTTCTCAACAACATTCGAAGAAATGAAAGGTATAGCAGGAGAAATAAGTGAAATGAATATACCTCTCAGATTTGAGGCAAGGCCAATTAGACAGAGACCATAAAGACTAAACCCTATATATAAGAAAAAAGTCAAAGCCAAAATTGATAGGATGTTGGAGGTCGAAATCATGGAAACTGTAGAGGAATCTGAATGGGTAAGATCTATGGTAGTTCAGGAGACGAAAAAGGGGGGGGATAAGGATATGTGTCGACCTGAGGAATTTGAATGATGTGTTCCTACATGACCCGTTCCCTACTCCTTTCACAGATGAGGTGTTGGAGAACGTAGGAGGATAGGAAGCCTATTCATTCACCAACGGATTCTCAAGCTACCATTAGATCAAGATAACTCTAGAAGATAGATACAAGACCAATGTTTCCAAAAAATGGGGATCCTACCAGTACACAATCATGTTGTTTGGACTAAATAATGCACCAACAATATTTTCCCGAGTAGTCATCGCTGCATTCAAAGAATTCATCCACCAGTTTCTAGAGGTATATCTAGATGATTGGACAATGTATAGTCTGTTGAAAGACCATGTAGAGGTGTTGAGTCCGATGTTAGAAATATACAGGCAATGTCAGATATCGTTAAACATCAAGAAGTTCATCTTCAGAACACCCTTTGGGATACTATTGGGCCATATAGTATGAAAACAAGGCTTGATACTAGATCCTGTCAAGATTGCAATAATTGTTAACCTACCACCACCAAAATCAGTACATAATTTAAGAGCAACATTGGGACACATAGGATACTACAAAAAAATTATAAAAGGGTATGCACAGATCACTGCACAAATCACTGCAGCAATGGAGAAATTGCTGAGAAAAGACATCAAGTTTCAGTGGAATGAGGACTGTCAATGAGGATTGGACACCCTAAAAGAGAGGATGGTAATCACGCCAATACTAGTATTCCCATATTGAGAAAAAAAATTCCACGTGCATATAGATGCATCATCCATAACACTTGGAGCTATTCTAGCATAGCCAGGAGCAGGAGAATTCGACCATCTGATTGCATTCGCTAGTAGAAAACTGTCAGAATCATAGCAAAATTACAATACCACATAGAGAGAAGGCTTAGCTATGGTCTATACGCTTCATAATTTCAGACATTACTTTTTGGTAAAACATTTCAAGATGTTCACAAACCATTCATCTCTCAAATACCTCGTCAACAAGCCAGTGTTGGGGGGGAGAATTTGTAGATGGTTATTATTGTTTCAGGAATTTGACTATGAAGTGATAGTCAAACTAGGGAATTTAAATGCAGGACCTGATCACTTGTCAAAGATCACCAATGGAGAGGAACCTATGAATCTAGAAGACAACTTCCCCGACGCCCAGTTATTTTCAGTCCAAGTAGTCGATGAATACTTCACAAACATCATCCAATACTTGAGTAAAGGGACTACTCCACAAGAATTCAACACTACGCAGAAGAAGAATCTGGTAGTTAGGGATGCAGACTATCAGTTGATTGCAGGACACTTATACAAAATGGGTTCAGACAACATCTTGAGATGATGTGTGATAGAACATGAAATACCTAGAATTTTAGTAGAATCCCATGAGAGAAAATCATGAGGACATTATGCAGGAAAAACTACCGTGCATAAGGTATTGCACGTAGGACTATGGTGGTAGAATATCCACAGAGACTCAAAGGACTACTGCCAAAGATGTGACATATGCGTAGGGTTGGTAAACCAAATAGACTGGATGAGATGCCCCTGATACCAAAAGTAACCTTGCAGGTATTCCAAAAATGGGCCATATATTTTGTGGGATACATTAACCCACCAACAAAAAGGTCAGGAGTGAGGTACATTATTACTGCGACATAATACTTAAAAATATGGGAATAAGAAGCACCGATAAAATATTGTAGTGTAGAGACAACAACATACTTCTTGTTTGAGCAAGTGATCACTAGATTTGGATGCCCAAGGATTTTGATGAGTGATCAAGGTACTCACTTCATTAACAACACTATTAAGGCGATGACTGAGGAGTTCGAAGTTTATCATCAAAAGAGCACACCATATCATCCTCAAGGAAATGGAATAGTGGAAGCCTTTAATAAAATCCTCGAGAATGCACTGACAAAGATTTGTAATGTTAATAGGGATGATTGGGACTTGAAGATACCAACAGTACTGTGGGCATACAGGACCGCATGCACAAAATTGACAGGGCAGACACTGTTTAGGTTGGTGTATGGGAAAGAAGCAGTGGTGCCATTGGCGTTTTTGGTACCTAG
Source organism: Picea engelmannii (assembly GCA_009831015.1). Taxonomy (NCBI): domain Eukaryota; kingdom Viridiplantae; phylum Streptophyta; class Pinopsida; order Pinales; family Pinaceae; genus Picea; species Picea engelmannii. Next base: position 894,086 of record ML777864.1, read on the forward strand.
TATGCGTGTAGCAACAATCACAAACATGACAGAGCGAGGCGCAGTACAAGAAAGGGTAAGTCAATTGATGATCATGGAAGAAGATATGATTCTAGTAGGGTTTCACCAAGAGGTACAAAACGAAAGGGACAAATCTTGGCATGCTAGATATATCAAGAGAAAAATTTCAAAGATGGAGACCTAGTCTTGGTGTACGATAGTAAATCTCTTCAAAACCCAGGAAAACTTAGAATGCATTGGTTAGGACCATATGAAGTAAAGATTGTCAGAGATGGGGGATTTGTATAATTGAAGGATTTGGGAGGGACAAAACTCATAGGAATGATCAATGGGAGTTGACTGAAGTTGTATAAGGACAGTCGACCTTCTACCACATGACAACAACAACAAAAAAATGCAACAACAGAGGATTTACCGTGCCAGACATCAAAATATAGTAACAAAGGGGTAGAACACCAAAAAGAGAATGCTCACGTGCACTCAGAAATGTTAGCGCAACGGATAAAGGACCAACGGTCAGTAAAATGCGGAAACAATGGAAATGGCGGGTTCGGAAAATAGGCGCCAACTGATGGCGGCTATCAAAATTGAATTCCAAGAACGATTGACGGGACGCTGCATTAATCGCTCCAACTGGCGACGTCAAGGGAATTCAATGGAAAGTACGTAGGAAGCGCCAATTCATTCAAAACACAACTTGGGTAATGTCTCTAAGAAGTTTCATGCGATTCCTATATAACACAAGCATGTGGGGATCATAAACTTTATTGTGAAATTCAGAAAATCACAAAGCGATAGAGTATACGGAGCAGAGAGCGAGTTTGAAGAAGTTACAGAGTGAATTAAGATCGGCGGAGACCAATTTAACTCTCATGGCACCACCCAAGCTAGGAGTGTCGAGCCAGGCCTGCAGACAACCTCAAATCAACCTTAGATAACCTTAGCAGTCATAGGGAAGCGAACAACAACCACCCCAGCCTATGAAATTCATCAACTTGGACGAAATCCCATCGCCCAATATGGAACTAGGGAGCCCCACACTAGTGGTGGAGGAAACCTAACAGACAATAACACTGGGCATGGATATCGATATGTCGGAAGTAGGACAGAGCCAATAGGACCAGGATGTAGGAAATCCTTCGCACTCTGGAAACCCTGAAGAAGCCCTGAGTTTTAACGGGGCAGTCCCAAACCAGGCAGAAGTGGCCACGCTAGAAAGGTCACACATAGTAGCATCAGAGCAACAATAGGAAGGCATAGTCGAATATGTCATCGGTCGAGCATAGATGTATAACGAGGAAAAAACAATGGAGGTTGGAACCTTGAGTCAGCCACCACAGCGGAAGGGAAAGAAACCAGTAGCAAGATCACCGCGTAGGCAGGCTACCACAACCATTGTCTTACCGCACATTCCGGAGGGGGTGCATGTCGTGGCTAACCTGTTAGACCACGTGGAAAAACTATGGTACTTGGATCACGATGTGACCGACACAGACAAGTTTTCATAATTTTCAAATCAAGTTTACCTAGATACTGTGGGTATAGGACACTTCGGTGAACCAATTAAACAACCAAAAAAGTGGGCAGCCCAACTTGCCAACACCGGTATTCTAGACCTATTAGAGATCCAACACTTTGGAAGGGGTCGTGACGTAAAAAATTGCGTCAAGTAGTTTCCCACAGAGGATACCTATGGGTGGAAGATCCTATCTTGATAGACGTAGAGCTCATCACGTATATTATAGGGTTTCCATCCCGGGGGGAGAGCCTTCCATAGTTCCTTGATGAAAAAACAAAAGAGAAGGTACTGGCCAAGGAAATGAAGAAGACGTATGGTACAGAAAGAGGGTCACGCAGAATCATAATTAAGCGCATCAGTGATGCAACAACAAGAATGGCCAAAAAAATCATCGCGTGCAAGGTGCTCAGGAAATGCTGCAAGGAGGAAGTCCTTGTCGGGGTCATTGCAGCTGCAACACAGTGTGTAGAGGGAATTGTACTTATCTAGACCCCATACTTTTTAAATCTGTTCCTTGAAGACTACAAGGACACGCAGTACCTGGGGAACAAATTTCACTATTCCTAGCTACTCATACTAATCGCCTTGGTCGGATGGAAGGAACCTAAGTATACATACTTTGCCGAGAGATCCACTCATTTTTTTGTAGCATGATACCTATCATTGGGGAGAGCTTCAGACCCTAAAAACAAAAGTGTGAATGCAGGCATGTTCGTAGGGTATTACAACAACTTGCAGGAAATCATTTCCAACACTTTGTGATTTATGCCAGAAGTGGTCATGCAATATCAAGGCATAGCCAACTTCAAAGCGACCAGGCATGAAGTATGGATCCAAGAATGAAAGGATATCGAGAAGGAATGGCTACAACTGTGGTACTCCGTTAAGGAAGAGGACGTAGAGATGGCCATCAAGGATTGACAAGATGACTAGAGAGTCCCAATCCTAAATCAAGAGATGTCCATGGATAAGGAGGATGATGCATGGCAAGAACAAACACCTGTAGGAGACAAAATGGAGCCCAAGAAGCCAAATCCAGGAAAAAATCCATCGCAACAGAAGAAAGGGCATGTGCCAAAGGAAGGTACCCAGGTGGGGAAGAAGAATAACACCCAGGCGTCGTAGGAACAGGAAAAAGAGATTGAGAAAACACAAGGGATCACCTCAATTGTTAATCAACAGGAGCAAGGACAAACCAAGAGGCCAATCATATAAACGGGAGGTGTGCACAAGAAAACTAGGGTGCACAAAACGCCACCAAAATATACAATCACTGAGGAAGACACAAACCTCGTGGCATAAATGGTCCAGGACCAAACAACGAAGGATTTTGATGAAGCCCAACACCAAAGGGACACGATCCAGGAAGAGATGGTCGACATTAGGTAGCTCCTTGAGCATATAAGAGAAATGCAAAGGGAAGACATAGTCCCCACAACATCACAAGCAGGAGCCAAGGTTGTGCCCAACAAGCAGGATATGATCTAGACAATGGCACAAGTGAGGTTGAATTTTCATGTTACTCCCAACATGCTGCACATGGATGAAATTGTAGGCTATATTCCATTGAAATATCTGGCACAAATACAGTTGTTAATGCGATGGATACCAACAAAGGCCTTATATAAACTTTACTTTAGCGTCGCGTAGGAGGTACAATCATGTGCACGCACTAACGCAGCATAATTGCAGTAGAATAAGGACAACAGAAAAAAGTTGGAGTTGGTGCTCAAGCAGGTTAAGATCGAGACCAAGGACAAGAAGGATCACACAGATAGGCTTGAGCAGGGGTTGGATGTAGCCTATGAAAAAATTCCAAAGAGCGCGCAAACAACAAAGATCATAATGACGCAAAAAATCAATCAGATTGTGCAAATAATCGATCAATATAGGTAGGAGATCGAGAACCTTTGGGAACAACGCATCCCTACCACTCCCCCCGAGGTGAAGGAGAAAAGAAAGAAGTAAGAAATAGGACAGATGGAGTAAATGGAATGACAAGTCATTGCAGCTGTCGACTTGTTCAATAAAGCAACAAAGCTATGGACAAAGCTCGAGGAGGATCAATAGGTCCAGTAGTGGGACCAGGAGGAGGAGAAGATAAGTATAGCTATCTAGGACCTCAAGAAGAGGCAGAAGAAGATGCAGATCTTTGAGTGCCTCAAAGGAGTATAGGATATGAAGAAGTTGCAAGAAGAACGCATAGTCGCGTAGACAAAAAAGAAAGACCGACAAGCTCAAATGGAACCTCTTCGAGAGCGGGTAGAGGAGGTCATTGTGCAGGAAACAAAGAAGAACATGGCACAAATTTAGGAAGAGTGCGCAGAGATGATCAACGAGGAGGTTACAACGCAAGTATTGGACGCACTCAGAGGAAAGACCGTGCAGGCTCAAACATAAGCAAAGGAACTCACAAAGATGTTCTAAACTCTCGCAGGAGATGTTGAAGAAGCACACAAAGTTTCGGTGGCTTGGGACGAGCCACATGTTAGTGTTGGGGGCCTGTTGGATGCAGGCCTAGTCAAGAAAAAATGTTATTTTCGGAAGAGAAGCATGTAAGGAGGAAAGGACAGCTAGAAGGAAAAGCAACACATGTAAGGGAAGCAGGTGAAGTGCACATGTAAGGAATACCTAACGACGCTAGGGTTAGGGGTTTTGTAATGTATTTTAATGGTTGATGAGCCAATGATATAAATAGGCATTACTTAGAATAAGAAATTAGAATCACTAGATGAGAGATAGGAGAGTCGGTCGAGGAGGCGAAATTTGTAAGAATTGTACGAGTCAGTAAGCTGGTGAGCTAGGGAAGCTATGAGCGACTTGATCCCGGGGGTTATATTGTAGGTTGAGGAGTGTGGTGTGGTTTAGTTAGCCTCATAGGGATCGAGGATCCTATTGAAGAGAGTAAGACCCAATATTGTAAGACGCGCAATGTGATATATTACTGAACCAGAATAAGAAGCTTGAGAGCCAAATCTTTGTGGACGTAGCCCAGGAGGGGGTGAACCATGGTAACACCTATGTTATGTGAATTTATGCATGTGTCTTTATTATTGTTAAATGTTGAATGTTAGATGAATGAATTAACTAGTTAGATCTGGTATTTCACATGCATGGATGGACTGACTGTTATAATCAAATGTTAGATTGAAAAGATAAGGATTACAAGATACGACTGCAAATATCCACTCATTCCCAGGTTGCAAACACCTGAGTATTATAGCCACCCATAGAGCTATCTCAAGTGAGATTGCGCAGTACACTATGTGCGTTGTGTCACCTTTTGGTCTACCAGAGGGGTCAATAGTTTTAGAGGGATTTTCTTGGGAGCTTATCAAATCTAAATTGGGATCAATCTATGATAGTAAGATAGAATCGGAATCACCCATAAAGAACCAAACGTAAAAGAACTATAATCTAGAGCCAACAAATGGTTCAAGCCAAGACTAAGTACAAATAATGCCATGATCAACACCAAGTGTCGCACAAGTTAGAGGTGGGAGGTAAGGTCTTCTTTCATTTGTAGAAAGAGCGTCTTACAGGACCCCATTGAAATATTCATCCACTTCACTATGTACCTTACACCATCACCAAGGTTGTGGGTGAAAATACTTTTGAGCTCAGTATTCCCCCCTTCCTTGGCCTGCACCCCGTGTTCAATGTGTACCTTCTTCAGCCATACTTCCCACCATTATTGGACACATCAAAGATTCCAAAGAAATTGACACCGACAGATATCAACCCTGACTGCATGGAACATGCATCCATTTATTATATCATGGACACTCATATTAAGGGCACTCAACAACAAAGGCTCTAGCTTTATCGGGTTGTCAAAGCAAGGCAACTCCTTCACCAAGGCAAGTGGCTCACCTGGGGCCAAGTTTAGTATAAGTTTCCCCATATAATGGGGGAACTCAATGCAATGGATACCATTTATTCCTAATGGGGGAGGACTGATCCAAATGGATATCTTTGGCCACCCACATATTCCATTGGCTTAAAGAACAATTTGCATTTTGATAGTTTTTTCCTAGTTTTTCGAGTCCTAAACTTCTGGGGCTATTTTGAGGCCCTAAACACGTTTTTTGAACACGCCAATCACAATGTAGGATTTAGTTAGAGTGTAATGATAACATATGTAGTCCTTGGATATTTCTTTCCAACGATCTATTGTGCACCTAAAACAAATATTGTATGCAAAAGTTACGACCTTGGGAAGTTGACTTACCAACTTACCCCATCAGGTCCCACATGACTTTTGGCGCTTCATCTCTTAGGGTTAGTTTTTTGGATGTTTAGGGTTTTATCATTTATGTTTTATGTTTAAAAGGCCTTTGGAGCCTCATTGTAACCATATTATTGTGAATGAGCATAGTCATCACATCTCTTCTCAAAGATAAGTTACCACCATTCGAACAAGTTTGTCTTAGTCTGCATTTTTACGTTTTCAACATATTCTCTTTATTAATAGAAGTCAAGTTTTAATTTATCTATGTGTATTTCTTTACTATACATTTGTATTCCATTTATAAATCTGGATCAAATGTACAATATAATAGGAGTTCTCTATTCTTAGTGACAACTAAAGTGCATGATAAGGAACACCATTGTGTCTCTCATCTTGAAACCATCATGAATTTATTGGAACTTGGCTCTCAACCTATACAATGACTCTTTATACACAACGTCAACTAGAAAAGTAGGTTGAACAAGGAAGATGGAATAGTCAACCAACTTAACCGAAGCAACTAATGAATATTGAGCAACAAAACTATCTTTTTTCAGATATTGGCCAAGAAGAAGAAAATAATCATCATATACCTCATTAATTGTTATGTTTATTTGTTTCATTAAGCTTTTAGGTGTTTTTATCAAACAAGCAAGCTATTTATACGAAAAACTCACAATATTTTTTATATAATCTATTATATAATGTATTGTAAATTTTAGATGTTGTAAACTCTCGTTTATTATTCATCTCTTTTTTCTTTTTCCAAAGCTAGTTGTGATGGCAAAGTTGCATAAGAGAAAAGTTTATTATTATATTTCCAAGTGAAATTATTATTATCCTACCTATATCCTATATTATATTAAAAGGATATAACATGAAATATTATATTATATTAAAAAGGATATAGCTAAGCTATTAATATTATAAAAAAGGATCAAAAGGATTTCACTTGAAAACATAATAATAAGCAAGAGTTTACAACATAAAAGAAAGAATAATTTACAATAGATTATATAAAAATATTTTGAGTTTTCGTATAAATAACTTGTTTGTTTGATAAAAACAACCAAAATCTTAAAGACACAAAGAAGCATAGAAATTATCTCATTTTATATCCTTTTTAATATAATATAATATTTCATGTTTTGATTAAAAAAATTATTAACATAATTATTATTTTATTTTATATTCTTTTTAATATAATATAACATTTTATATTTCATAAAAAAAAATATTATTTCATAATATGAATTTGAAATGTTGAATCAAAACTAATTAGCAATCCAATAATAATATAATAATAATAATTTATGTTTAAGGTCACGATCAAGTCATACTAAATGGGTGTATGAGACCCTCTTGTTTGTGGGAGAAGGGACCCCCCTCCGCCCAACGATTTGATTGGTAAAGTCTAGGGAGGTATACATGCCCTACCCCACTCTGGATTTGAACTTGTAACCTCTTAAGAGGAAACACATCTTCTTAACCATTGGGCCCAACCAAAGAGAGACAAAGTGCTAAAGACAGAACGACAAATGACAATGATATTTTTTGATATGGAACATGATTTGAAAGTAAAAAAGGAAGTGTGAATTTTTAAGGTTGAATATTGTGAACTGAAAATGACAATGATTAATATAGGTATTATAATTTTTTGGTATGGAGAATGATTTAAAAGTAAAGAAAGAAGTGTGAATTTTGAGGGTTGAATATTAAATTTATGATGTATTTATTATTATGTTTTTTTTTTAATTATTTATATAGATTGAATTTTTAAATTAAATCATTTTTTGTTGTTGTAAAGTCAGAGTTTTTTTTTATTTGTCAATATCTGAAATTATAACATATGTTCATGATGTTGGTGAGGAAGTTGCCAACATTGAAAACCAGCCACACCATCAATTGTCGAAGTTCCAAAAATAGTATTATAATAACTTAAGATAGCTATTGTTATTAAGTTTGATTTGAGATATACATAGTTAGAAATTTGAACATGCCAATGGAGATGGATTGGTGATTTTGTTTTCCATATTGAAACCAGAAAAACCAAAACTGAGCAGACCATAAAAAACTATTTTCTTTTCTAGAAAATGCATGCTTGGATGAATCCGACCATTTGGGCTCCATAACAGTTTGAAGATAACTACTAGGAAATGCATGTGTAGATGAATCAGGCCATTTGGTCTCCATAACAACTTGAAGTAATTCATCTTGACCACGTCGTTGACCTAGATCCGTAGCACCTAAGTTCGAGAGCCATTCCAATTTCTTCTCCATCACCTCTTTCCTAAATTTTTTCTTGTCGTTGTCCCTGTGTAGTGCGAGGATAAGGTCACACTGAATATCTTTGAAAACCAGAGAAGGAGGTGGCGAGACTTGTGAGTTGGAGGCAGTGCCACTGTCAGGAGTTGGGGGAGTCAGAACAAAGGATGAGGGAGAGAAATTCATAGCAACAACGACAATGGGGTTTAGAGAAATTACTTAAAGCTCGCCTCAATTTGCCTCTCTCTTGAGGCATGAACTCAGTCTTTGTTCTGCAAAATAAAGGTTGAATATGGAGAGGAGGGTAGCTCAGACCAAGGAGGAGAGACAAGATAAAAAAAAGTATGAGCAGGTGATTCAGGGAAGGCCAGAAGTTATAAGCCATGGACAGATACAAAATTATGAGAGCCATCATATCATTTGCATCAATCACAAATATAGTGTACTTATGAGTTGCAGTGTCCATCTCCTCCACACGGATAAGATCCAAAGCTATATTTAGATAGAAGGTCAAGATGGAATTCAACGCCTTTTCCATTGTATATAATGACATGTTTGGTGAGGTCAATTTGATTTATCACCAAATGAATCAACACAGAGAAACAACCCTTGACCATTGGAAGGGAAAGAGATTTTACCATCGATGGAATCCAAATTTCGCCAGGGAGAAACAACAAATGAAGCCCAGACTTCAAATAAAAAGAATAAAAACACAAAATAAACGCTTAAAGAAAATCATTCCCAAAATGTTAAAATCATGGAAAATTATTCAAAGAAAATGAACAAAATACAGAGAATATAGAGAGAAGTGTTCATCGACAACTAAATGCACACCGGAAAAGAAAATGCAAACGATAAAGATGCTTCATTTAAACTAAAATCCATTAAAGCTATTTTTTTTGTTCAAAAGGTAAGACTGAACCAAAGTGTAAATACACTAAACTTTAAATGCTTTAGGATATAGAAACAAGAATACAAAACATAATAGAATATATTTAAAAATACGGCAATATTATTGTCAACGAAAGAAAAGAGTAAATGAAAAAGGAAGGGTCGTGTAAAGAGACTCATGCAGTGAGGACAATCACAAAAGGTTAAGAAAACATTGTTGAAAAAATAAATTTTCCAAGATCTATCATCAAATTCTTCTCCGGGAAAACAAATACAACCTAATATGTGTTTCCATATAAAAACATTTGGCTCAAAACCTAGGTAATGTGTGTTAGAATTGCAAATGCGGAAAATACAATTCACATGTGATAATTAACAATCAACACATGGATTTCACGTGGTTCACCTAAACGTTGGGCTACGTTCACCAATCATATGGATCGATTGTCTTATTATTCAGATCATGGATATTACAACAAACTTGCAAGTTCTCTCATATCCTCTCACCATGTCGTATTTCCTCTACGGGCTTACATGAATTTATATACATTTACACAAGAAACTAATTATTAAATGCACTCCTATCCATATTCTAACTTGTTTTATTTTAGTTGCAACCAATGCAGAATAATATGATCCAAATCCACCCTTGGAGGAATTTGTTGTCACCAAATCCTAACAATCTCCACCTTGACAACAATTAACCTGATACCTTGCTCCTTCCTTTTGTTCATCACCTTTTCTGCAAGCCAAGAGAAGCCAAACACCATTGCATCTTCTTTAATAAAACTAGTTTCATGATCTCGCACGTGTGACCTGCACGAGTTTGGATTTCCTGAGGGGTCACTCCACCTCCAACATGTCTTCCACAACTGTGTTGTGAGACATATTTAGTGATAGATCTCCTTCTATCCAAGACACTTGTAAAATATACATTACAATTATCATAGACCATCTCAATGTAACCATTATAGGTGACATTTGTTCTTCTCAAACGTTGAAGCACCCATTTCACTGCAACACCTCAATCTGCCACGTATATGACAACATCATTAGCATGTGAAACATCTGGTCTTAACCATTTCATCACATACAACAGACCTCCTACTGAACGTACATGAGACATAACCTTTTCTTCTTCATATACAGGACCTATGCTTGAATAAAACTTATAATGGAAAACAAGAGGGATAAAAATTGGTTTTACAATGTTCATACTGAACTCCAACCACAACTTACCATTACCATCTCTGTGTACTTCCATGCCCATATTTTTGTTTGCTGCTTCTTGATCCCTCATCTGAATTGTCATGTCCACCTGAGTCATTTTCTTACTGATTTTATCCACACTTCGGCTTGCATTGAGCATATCATCAACAAATAACATCAAGACTGTGAATGTACTATAAACTGTATAGTCATTACTACCCTTTGAAAAATTCTGACTCACTATGAAGGATTCAAACCTCGTATATTTTTCTGGGTACCAATAGGCCATACAATGAATTATCTAGCATGCAAACTAATTTACCGTTGTGATCTTGAATCAACCCTTTTGGTTGTTCCATACATACTATATCTCTGGAAATTATGACCTTGTGAGAAGTAGGATCCCACACACAACATCCCTTTATACCACCATCATAACTTGCATAGATATAAAACAAGCGGGAATTCATAAACAAAGATTTTAAGTCTGGAAATGATTTACCATTTACGAGTACATGAAATTATTTCTTGCTCTTATGACCTTGATGCTTCTGCCATAAACAAGAATATACATCTGTCACTTCAGTACTCCCTTCCAACTTATAAAGGTTATCAACCTTTGTTTCCTTCATCACTACTAAACTACCTTTCGACAATGTGAGTGCTCCACCTTGACCTGTATACTTATATCCACGAGAATCCAACACTCCCAATGAAATCAAATTTTATTTAAGCTCGGGCACATATATAACATCTGTTAATTCCCTAACAATACCATCGAACATCCTGATTCTAATACTGCCAACCCCAACAGTTTTATAGGGGATACCATTTCCCATAAACACTACACCCTCATCAACAGTTTGGTAAGAAATAAACCAATTTCTATGTGAGCACATGTGGTGGGAGGCACCTGAATCTAACTGCCATTCATCTTGATATTTTAAATTACTGGAAATGGATAAAACTTGATCAATCATACATGAATTTGTTACAGCCAAATTTGCTTCCTTCGTAGAGTTTTCCTCGGATTCCTTTCTCTTCCAACAATCTTTCTTGAGATGTCTTGTTTTGCCATAGTACCAACATTTTTCTTTACCCTTTCTATGTCTTGACTTAGATCGATAAAAACTTCTCTCATTCTACTCTTTAGTTCGACCTCTGACCATCATTGCCTCTAAAGTTGAGGTTTCTTGACTAGATTTTCTCCTCATCTCCTCAGCCAACAAATCTCCCACAACAGAGTCATAATCTAAAACATATATTGAGCTAAAGCTAATAGAGGTGACTAGATTATCCCAAGACTCACGCAACAAACACAATAGTGTAATATCCTTATCTTCATCTTCGAATTTAACTTCCATACTGTTAGCACTCTAGGAAACTCTCCTAGGTTGTATATCAGAGATGCCTGGTAACTTAACCTTTTGTAACTATTTTCTCAATAATGGGTGTGGGTTTGGATCAAGATGAATATGTTAATCACTGGATTGTATCTTCAAGACAATCTAGCTATATTCATGCAATACAAGGCCTTCAGGAGCTATTATCAGATAGGTTTGTAAATCAAATGGATAAGAAAACCAATCAGTTAACCAGAACATACATAGGCAATATATATATGATGGGTCAACAAACTAGCCAAAGATGCTTATGATTCTGGCTTAATAGTCAATAGTAAGATGATAGTTACCATGGGACCATTAAACATAGACAAAAGAATGATTTCAACTCATATGCATAGACAAAGATGAGGGAGAGTCTGACAATAACAAATGAAAGAAGCTTGCATGCTTTATATATTAAAGAAAGTGTCTTTTTACAACAACAATAGATTATAGAACTCAAAATCGAAGGATTTTGAGTTCTATAATCTACTGTCCATGGACTCTTACATTTATAAAGTAAACATAGTCCAGTAATTTGAGACTCTATCTAGGATTTTTTGTATTTCCTTTGGTTATTTTTCCAGTTAGAAAATTTATGTTTAAAAAGGATGTAATCTACGATTTTATAATAAGGGAACTTGCCATCATAGTTCCCATTTTCAGAAACCTCTCCCTGATACCAACTATGTTGCCAATATTGAAGGAAATTACAAAAATGATTTTATTCAACAAATATAGGAAAAACTTATTCATAAAGTTAAGTCTCCCTGCAGCAATAAGGCAACATTCACTATAAAGCTGCAACAGAAAAAATGAAATACCAGGGTGTCACTGTGGTGACTACTTTGCAGTCAGTAATGCCAATAGTATCTATTACATATAGTTGGTTGTGTCTGGTATTTATTAAGGATGGTTGGACAGTGAAACAAAGCATTGTCCACAGACTCTTGCATTTATAAAGTAAATAAAGTCTAGTAATTTTATACTTAGAAGTGAGTGAGATTTAGCCTTATGAACCCAAACCCGTTGGAAGCAAGCTCAACTCAATTCGCTCCTTTGAGGAACCTAAGACTTACCTGCCTTGACCTTCCTTGTCCGTGAAATTCAAGGAATTATATCAGCGTTCCTACAAGGGGCTCTTAGGCCATTTAATTAAGATTTCCTTCTTATATAGGTAATTACATAAATCTCCAGAGAGTCCACCGAGCTCCACAATGAGATTCCACTGAGCTCTAGAGAAAATAACTTGTGTACAGATCCTTCTACTTCACTCCATAGAAGCTAGGCGAACTAAAGAAGAAAGTTGTGGAAGACAAAGTTCTCACCAAGTGCTCAACCTTCAAAGGTAGAGTTCTCACCAGGTTTTCAACCTTCGAATCACTCTCGGCACTAGTATGTAGGGCCCACACACATAAGTGTTTTGTTACTGCTTAGGAAAAGCTAGTATACTTAGGTAGACAAGTCACAATGGAGAAGAATACAAGTGGGATGGTGACTGGAACCTCTCAATAAGCCTCATCCTGCTAAAGGAACTCAGGAAACAGGTAAGAACTTATGCTTAGAACTTATCCATGTCATTAGTTCTAGTAATAGGGTGCATGAATCCTGAAGTAGGGACTTGGATTATTTGTTAGTTCTTTGGAAAATCTCGTATGCTTGGGGAGTGACCTTAGAATGGAAAAGAATATTATTATTTGTTACCTCACATTGGAGAAGAATATTGAATAATAGTGTGATAGTGATTTGAACCTCTCAATAATATTCAGTCGGTTGCTAATTTTATGCAGGTGCGACGGTGACTGGAACCTCTCAATAATTCTCACCCAACAGTGACAGAGGTAAGATATTATTCATGTCAATGTTTCCAGTAATAGGGTGCATGAAGCAATGTATGGTGGGATAATTCTCATCCAGCAGTGACAGAGGTAAGATATTCTTCCTATCAATACTTCTAGTAATAGGGCGCATGAAGCAATGTATGGAGGGACGTCGATTATTTGTAGGTGGGACTGTGCATGTAGTATAGGTGGAGGGAAATTGCTTCTAGATTCTGCATGTAGTTTTGGTGGAGGACATATAGATACATCGACTGCAGTAACCAATAATCTGTGCATCCACTCCAGCGACCCTATCTCATTTAGGATGTACATGTGAATTTTGTAATTTTAAATTATTTACCACTATCTCATAAATAGTGAAAAAAAAAACTAAACACACTAGGACTAAAAAAGTCCCATCACAACCCCTAGACCAATAAAAAAAATTGAGATTATGAAATTGCAAAATACAAAAAAATTATTTATATTTTAAAAATAATTAAAATAATAAAGGTTTTGTTCAAAACATTGGAAAATATTTTTGGTTGGTGACAAAATATACCTAATAATATTCCAAAACGGACCAGGTAATAACCTTTCAACTGAGAGGTGAAAGATATACTCCCTAACCAGAGGGAGGGACTAAAAATAAAAATAATGAGACAAAAACATTTAACTTAAATAGTAATAAGGGGTGGTAATAACTTATTACTTGTTGGTTGAATCAACTAATTTAAGAAGAAAATTATAGAAATTATTTGCATAAGGTTAAATTTTAAAAAGATAATAATAAATATTTTGTTAAGATTTTAAATTTTTTTATATGGATTTATTTGGGAATATCAAATATTTAGATTTACTTTGTTTTTCAAATATTTTTAAAGTAAACGAAGGTTACAATATCTATATAATCTAAAAGATATCATTCTAAAATTAAAATATAAATAAACATAATTGCAATTGCAATGGAAGAGGACTTGTCTGTTTTCTCTCCTTATAGTACTTTTCAAGCATATGCCTCATTGCTTCAGTGACATAAGATGGATAAGCATAGGCCCCTTTTCTTAAGTGACATAAGATGGATAAATTATTTCTTCCGTGGTGCACTAACAGACATATTGCCACTAGACTTTTTAGAAAAAACGATTAATTAATGTTAGCATGAGAAAAGCATTCAAAAATATAACAACAAAATTACCAAGAATATAGTTGCATAATGTGCACCCTGCGCCGTATCATGGAAAACCTTTTTCTTCCAAAGCTTCTATTCTTCTCACCCTTTTCTTCCCGGACTTCTATTCGACTGGAAAAATAGACATTACATGTAGTAAATCTCAACCCGGGTATATGTAAAGATACTTCAATAGCTATCATCAATTCTATTACAAATACACAATGTTTAATTACTTTAAAAATAATGTTTGTTTGTATTAAAATCTAACAAAACATTAAAACATTTACAACTTAAAAATTAAAATATTGAAATCTAATTGAGAATGGAAATTTGAAGGAGAGAAAAAGACCAATATATGTGAAATTGCTTGTATTGATAAAAAATAGTGCTCATTCAAGGTTAAAACCCTTTGTACCCTTTCAATTTATGCTTATCTCATTCATGTACTCCTCATACATACAACTATTAGTATAACATTGGTTTCAATTGTAAATTGCATGTGATGTCTTAAATGATGAAGGAAGCGATATACTAGAACTTTACAAAATACACGCACCTTAGTAAGTTGATATCTAGGGTTATTGCCTTAGCAATTTGGTATCTAGTGTTAGGGTTTATCCCCTGAAGACCTAGAGATCGAAAGCCCTGGGAAGGTACTAGGTGAAGAAGATGAGAAGAAAGGTCTTGGCATGTAGATTTTTCTTAATTCATGCTAGGGTTTTTTATTGGTTTTTCATTGTTGAGATTTGTACTTCACTCTTGATTATATTAATGAAATTTTTACTTTTCCAATTGGTATGTAAGATTTGAATTTCTAAGACTTTTGTTTTTCTAGTTGTACATTTTCCATATTTATGTTAAGATTAGATTTTTCCCTAATTTGAAATCAAATAATTATAAACATTTTAATATTTTCACTTGAAATAGTTTACAAACTTTTTATTAAACAAATACATTGAACAAAATTTCAATTTGTTTTTAAACTTTTGTTAGATATAATTTTTTTTAATAAAGTTAAAATATACATATTAACTTAAAGATGAGATATTCAGTATAGAATAAGACTCAAAGGAAATGGAAATAATAAACATCACTTCCACCACCAACTCTAAAGTCATGTCCAGAAATTAATTCCCGCCATAAGTAGAGTTTAATCATTCACCTAGTAAAATATACAAAATCTCAATAGAAAAATTGTTTTGTTAGACTAAACTCAATTGGAAAAGGAATGTTAATAGATATGAGGTTGGAGGCCAAAAACATACAAACGAAAAGGTTTTAGGTGATTAATGATTGAGGAAAAATAATAGACTTCTAACCTACTTCTTTTGAGAAATCTCTAAGGATAAAGTCTCGTGAAGGCGATTGATCCATTAGCTAGTTTTCCTAACCAAAACTCGATGCTAGGACCAATAACATATACAAGGTAACACCTCTCATTCTTACTCTGATTTCATATGGGTGGTATACATTGCATACACACCAAAAACTTGTGTATCACTTCCACCACATGAAACTAATCATCTAAGAGAAAAGTAAACTAAAACTAAGCAAAGAAAAACATAGTTTATAGCAGTAATACACAACTACACAAAGAGATTGTTTTAATACCAATGAAAAAGCATCCTAAGAAAAAAAATCTCTTATATATATTAAACCCAATAAAGACTACAAATGTAGAGGGCTCCACGAAGAAACTATTTCTTTGTTTCTTCCTCGAGTTGGTATGGAAGATACAATAGTTGTCTCCAATGAAACCTATACTACAAATGCACTGCTAGAGAGAATACTTGTCCTAGAAACCGTTAATTGGGAAAACCAACACCTTCATAAATATCTATTAATAATCATCACATTCCCCATTTGACTTGGGATAAACACCTACCCCTCAAATTTTATTAATAATCATCACATTCCCCATTTAAAATTGACTTGGGATAAACACCTACCGCTCAAATTTTAGTGACTGGATATCTGGAAATACAACATGAGTACCCATAGTTTAATAATTCTTTGGTACTGAAGTGATGGAGATGTACAAGACAATGTCTACTTTGAATATAGAATAGTTTTGTATCACTAAATTCATGTATAATATAATATCTAATCAATATATAGAACAAAAATAATTATTTCATAAAATTTATATTCTCGTTCATCCTCTTTAGATTTGTCCTTTTAGTTATTGAACATAAACCAAGGCCAACAACAAAGAAACAAAATGTAATATTTTTTATATTTCATAGTCACTTAGGCATTTTCTAGGCATAATCATTGTTGTAGAGTACACAATAAAGTAATGATAAGTTCCCCAATTACAAATAGTCAACAAATAGGATTTACATAAACAACAAGGATAGTTGTAGAGCAACAAGTCCCTGTCAACTTTGGCACGAAGAGATTGTCATTTTCTAGGCATAATCATTGTTGTAGAGTACACAATAAAGTAATGATAAGTTCCCCAATTACAAATAGGATTTACATAAACAACAAGGATAGTTGTAGAGCAACAAGTCCCTACCAACTTTGGCAGGAAGAGATTGTCAAGTAGTTGTTTTTGAGTTGCAGTTGGTTCAATGTAGAATCCTTGACTAAGAACCACCAACAACAGTAGAAACAATTGACCCAGCATAAGAAGTAGCATGAGCTAAGATGGAAAAAAAAGTCCTTTGTTTTGGAGCAGTTGTTTAATCTAACAGCATCACCAACGATAAAGCAAGCAATAGCGGGTTTTTCCTGGTTGATCGAAAATGAGTTCGAGATTGAGATAAATACACGTGACTTGTTGGATATTGATATCTAGCATCAATCGTTGACCTTGAATCTGTGAATGATCCTGCAAAGGTAGGTGAAAATAGTTCTTAATATATGTTTGGCATGCTAACAACCTTAGTTCTTAATATCTGTTTGACTCTATTTGATATATTAATTGACATCAGTTGCTAGATCCATGATTTATAGGTGTAATATTATGTTTGACTCTATTGACATGCTAACTAAAATTAGTTTCTAGATATATGATTTATTAGTGTAATATTTTATTGTGGAATACATATTTTGTTAACATTAGATTTTGGAACAAGTCACTATTATCTTGGTCTAGATTTTGGAACAAGTCACTATTATCTTGGTCTAAGATTTTATTGGGCTCTTACAAGTTGAAAATAAATATGATGCAAGATTTTTGGGGAACTAAATCTCACGCCAATAATATTTAAATTTAATAATACAAACATTATTTAAATATTTTAACCAATATTCAAACCAAACTTAATCTACCAAATAGATATGAATGCAACTTATAACAGTTTTAGTTCAAATGGACAAATCGCTTAAACTAAATAAAAATTTACATTCATCAAACCAAAATAGAAGAACAAAAATTATTAATCTATCACGGCCAGGAGCAAAGTTTTAACTTAGTGATTGAGCCTCTCCATGTGAATGTTCATCGCAAGGTCTCCTTGTAAAGATAAATCTTTAACAGGAAATTGTGCAATTCAAGAACTAAAATAATCTTGTTGGAAGCAACTTCAACAGAACAAAGAAGTTTTGATATAGATGTGGAAATAATCAATCATCAAATTCAACTCTTTATGACAAACATATTAATGTATAATGTGAAACAACAAAATACATTATGTTGATAGAAATAATTAAACATATAAGAAAACATAATATATTTTGCATATGTATTTAAACAATGTTTGCATAAAAAATCATCACCAATGGAATGAGGAATTCAGAGTGTATGCATTGTTTATTGGAATAAGAGATATATAAATAATAGTAGAACCATGTATTAGTAAAAATAGACAAAATCCAAGATTTAATAACACAAGATTATGCCAAGAAGACCATGAACATATTATTTCAAAATAAATGATATATTTAAACAACTCAAAATTACTCACATAACCAAATTCTTAGGCAATCCAATGTTACAATCTCCAATCCACTCCTTATCATCTCGGGACCCCCATGGTTCCTTAGAATTCTACATCTATTTAAACAGAATGAGAATCGATCCTCTTATCACCATGATAAAGTCGAATCTCTCAAAAGATAACATGTTTTAACAAAATATTTTGACTTATACTCTTAATAGAAAAGTTCTAAAATAAAATGGAAAACATTCTTCAAAAAAATTTCAAAAGTTTGTTGATATAACAAAATGGGGTTATGATTTGTCCTTTTAAAACTAACCCTATACTAAAATAGAAATATGGTTGCACCAAATCATCTCCATAAATGTCGTCCATTATATCCTTTGACCGTTTCATGACCTGTAAACAAACAACAAAGACTTGATTCTCCACAACATCCTTAAACTCTTTGAATTTGTCAAAGACTTCATATTTCTTCCTGAGGAAGTAAATCCATGTTTTCCTCGAGAATTCATCTATAAATGAGACATATTACATAGGTTTCTCCAATGAGGGAATCGACTCAAGTCCAAACACATGACTATGGACCAACTGTAAAATTTCATCTTCCCTCATTGCACTATAGGGGAATCTTAGCCAATTATGCTTCCCATACATGCAATGTTCACATAAATCAAAATCTAGAGAGAAGTTATACATACCTTCAACCATACATTTACCATGTATTACATGAATGCCCTTCTCTCTAATATGACTCAATATTTGATGTCACAACATAGTCTTTTCTCCAGAGACTATAGGATTTTTCTCTTCTTCATCTCCAATCTCATGAAAAACAGAATCGTTTCAGCTGTCACTAATATTTATTGGTAGAAGCTTATACAAGGTTCCAATATGAACTCCCTTAAATAACACTATTTCCCCTCAAACCATCATATAGGTTTCTTTCTCAAACACTATTTTTTCTCCTGCATCATCAATTTTTCTTACATAAATCAAAATTTTGGCCAACCTTGGGATGTGAATAACACCAAGGAGTTTTCGAATACTTCCATCCAGGAGCTTCAATATGAATTTTCCTCGTCCTATTATTTTGGTTGTCGATTCATCACCTCCATCATACCTTTCATATTCGTAAAACCACTCCCTATGAGGATTCATATGAAAGGATGCACCTAAGTCAACCAATCATGCTTCATGATTTTCCTGTTTTCTTGAAGAATCCAAGTACACATCCCCTCCTTATTCTACGAAGGATTTTTCTTATGTAGAAGGAGAATATTCAAATCCCTTCCCTCTCTCAATAGTTTTGGATCTACATTATTTCTTGTAGTTCCCTTCTTTTCCACGTCTCCAACATACCTTTACAATTTTTTTGGTAGATTTAGATCTTCCTTTATATTTAGATCTCCCACTTGAGGACTTACATCTATTTCTTTACTGGGAGCATCCTCTTGCAAATAAGGAATTTGTGTTATGTATTTCCATATTTTTCCACCTCATCTCCTCTGAAAACAAGGATGAAAACACATCATCAAAAGTTAAATTAGTTGCATTACTACCTATTTCCGTACCCAGACCATCCCATGAGTCTGGTAAAGAGAAAAATAAATGGATATACTTATGTTCATAAAAAATCTTAATATCAATAGATAATATTTGACTTACCACAGTATTGAAGGCATTCAGATGCTTTGTCACTAAGTCTCCATCTTTCATCCTCAAGTTGTACAACTTCTTCCGGAGGAACAGTTTGTTTATGACTAATTTTGAATTATGCAAATCCCCTAAATTGTCCCATAATGCCTTGGTTGTAGCTTCCCCTCACAAATTTAGTAATACTAAATTTGAGAGACACAACTAGATTGTGATCTTTTCCTTCTGATACAACTTTGACCAGTCTTCTGCTGACATTCCTGAAGGCACAATACTTGGATCCACAATGATCCACTAATATTTTTCCACCAATAGATTTTCCATATTGATATTCCACATCTCAAAACGTTACCCATTAAATTTCTTGATCTCTATTTTTGAATTGCTCACCATTTCTTTTCACCTAAAGGATTGATACCGCAGATCTCCCACTGTAATAAGGTTTATCATAGACCTGATCCAAACCCTTTGTCACAACCACGTCCCCCTGAAACCAATAAAAACTTGGATACCAAATTTCTATTTTAACCTTGTAAAATAAATTACTGCAAATAGATTCTTAATAAAAAAAGAAAATATACAATGACACACACTCTCTCTCACACACAAATATTACACAAAGATTTTATCCTGGAAACCCAAACCAAGAAAACCAACAACCTATTTAGATTTGCACCTATAATCTTCTATTAATCTTGTATCTTCATTGTTTACAATACAATATATGTAGGATCCCACGACATCCAAAACTCATAATTCATTTACCTGGATTAGTCAACAACCATGATTCCTTAATCGGAATTTGAAAACCATTAGGGAAAACCATGTGCTGAAAAACAACCAAAAACATACACAAAAAAAATTCAAATTTATTTTTGAGGGTGTTGCACCCCCCTCCCCTTCAACCCCCCTTCTAGGGGGGGGGATAGCACCCCCCACATACCTAGTGGAATGTGAACACTAGGTCTAGTCATGAAAATAATATAACACATACCCAACATGATGGAGCATTGAAAATTTAAAAAGGCATCACTAAAAACTCATAATGAACTTCATGTATACAAAAATCATTCTTAGGGATGTTTGTATATTTCATCTTGATATGATAGTAGCTGGAACGAAGGTCAAGTTTAGTGAAAAATTTGGCTCCATTAATTTCATCCAAGAGGTCATCAACTACTTGGATAGGAAATTTGTTCTTGATGGTTAATTTATTGAGCTAAAAATTAGGACAAATGCATCAAGTACCCTCCTTATTTAATACCATGACAATTGGTGGTGAGTAATGGATATTAATGAGATCTGTGACTCCCACTTCCAAAAGTTCTTGAATGTTCTATTCAATTTCATGTTTCTTTGAAAAATCATACAGATAAGGATGCACATTGGGTGCTTGACTACCTAGAATGAGGGGAATATCATGGTCATGCTCCCCACATGAAGGTAGTAAACCTTGTGGTGTTTCAAATACCTATTGATGCTTAGAGAGAACCAACTATAAATCAGGTTGAATCTCTTCTGGTGTAGTGTCAACTATTTGTATGGAATTGAACTCTGTAATAACACCCGAGTGGCCTTTCTTCAACAATTTCTCCATATGATGAGAGGTGATCATTTCAACGGAACCATATGTAATCCCATTGAAGTTATGTTTCTTCCCTTCCTACATGAATCTCATGTATAATTATTTGAAATCCATGGTGACTGGTCCCAAAGTGCATAGCCATTCTACCCCAAGAATTATATTACATATACCCATTTCAATAGAAAAATTGTGAGTTTTAAGATGATACTCACTAATTTTTAGTTTCACATTTTCAAATCGGCCCCCACATTTCATAATACCACCATTGGTGATCATAATTTTAAAATTAGATATGGGATGTACATAAAAATGGGTGTCTTGTGCCACTTGTCTATGGATAAAATTGTGGGTGATGCCACTATCAATCAACAAAATCCCTTTGTAGATCTTGATGTAGCCAATAAATTTCAAGGTTTGAGGTGCCAAAAAAACCAATAGGGCATGGAGAGAAATTTGTGGTTCCTCACAAGGAGATTTCAAGGGGATTCATCTTCCATGGGGAAGGGGTGGTGTCTTTCAAAATTGGTTCAAGATTACCTTCAACATAAATTTCCTCTAGGTAGTGATGTGGAGATACATCCATTTGAAATATTTGTTTCTTTACATTTGTTCCATTTGAAATATTGCTCATCACAGTTATAATGAATATGGAGGCATTGATGTTCTTCCATCTCTTCGAGATATAACTAATGGATGTAGACTAGATGTGAGTTGGATGAGATAGGGGTAGTCACCACAAGGGCGCTAGGGGAAAGTGGTGTATAAAGGTCTCTTTGTTGATGTGGTCACTATCTCAGCTTCTTTAGATTTTCCACAAGCTTATAACCAATTGTGTGGGTGCCACATCATGATGTGTTCTCGACTTACTTCCTTAAGACCCCTGATAAAAAATTCTTTAAAAAATGAATCATATTGTCCCTCTATGTGGGTTTTCAATTGCTCAGAGGTGGTAATATAGTTGATAATTGTGCTAATTTAGCATAATTTTTTCAAGCATCCCGAATTCCGAGTGTTATGTTCAAAACAAGCATAAAGTACTTGCACAAACTAGGTCCAGGAAATGTAGCCTTTATAATCCTTCTTATAGCATTGCCACCACGACCAATGGTTGACATCCAAATATATAAGATCTCCACTTTTAGTGTGACATACCCAGACCATCAGTATGGGTCATGTCACTCATGAGATAGATCTCAATACCAAACTATAATGTACCCATCAACATGGGTACCTCTAAATTCTCCTTCTTGGGAAAATTCAAATTTATGTTACCAATCTTTAATTAATCAAGAAACATGTTACCAACACATGAAATAATCACTAACATGATAAAGCATACAAGAAAAGAATAAGAGGTTATGTACGACATTAAAAGCGATCATGCACATTATAAACACATATTTAAGAGATAATAAATACATAGTGGAATATGAATTAACAAAAAAAACAGAGAGCACTTATCTTTAAATTAACCAATCACCAACTAGTTGTAGACCTTGGACGTTCCACCCAACCATAGATATTATTGTTCCAAATCTCAACAAGAAGTCACCCATGAGCCATGGATATGAATCCAAAAGGATGGGGTTGAATCTAACACACAACCATCTATCAAGATCTCACAATTTTCCCAACCACATTACAATCCTAGTTTACCGACTCTCTTTCCCTTCCACCTACGCAACCGAAAGAAATGAACCCCTTTCTTTGAAATTCAATCCTTCCAGTTGTTCCACTTTTTTTCCAGGGATCAAGTGTTATTGGCCAAGAAATATTAGTGTTGGAACCTCCAAGGATTCTAAGTTATGGATAGTTCTATCTCAACTTCCATTATTCTTATGCACACAAGAATCCATTCCCTCCAAGAATACTCAATAATTTCTTACAAAACAAGAAATGGATCTTCTCTTCCCATGAATGAGGAACAATGAACAAAGATCAATGAATGGTGAACCCACACACTACCCAAAAGTGGGGTTTATATAATTACATGCAATAAATAACCACATGGCATTCCCCCCAAGACGCTCATGTAACAACCTTTCCCAACTAAAAACAAGATGGGTAAATAAAATATAATAAAAACATTTATCCCCTTTAGCCCCCTCTCTTGTAGAATCCTATCCTCTATCTTTATCATTGTTTGTCTTGCGGTTAGTGATGTATTTTATTAATATATTCAAAATATTACATTTCTAGGCACTTCGACCTAAACATATTGGCTCACCAACCTAAGTATCATATGCACAAAATACATTATCAATTTGGGGACTAATAACCAAGGTATTACATTTAGTATGGGTAGGTCATCAATAATGCCATGGAGAGAGAAATAGTGTTCCTTTTAGATAGCCCACCCTAAGGGATTAGACCCATCAAATTTGTTCTTGTCAACCTTTGGAAAACCATTCCATGAACTGTGATCCTAAAAGTGTGGGCAAGCATTATCTTGAAACATGTATGTGGATTGTAGTGGCCAATTTAATTATTTAACAACAATTAATTTTACAACATTGCAGTAAAGTTCAATAATTCCTCTATATTGAGCATATTAGTAAAATTGAAAAAAAATCCTTTAATTGAGCACATTCGCAGCACATTCTAATATAGATTTATCCACAATTAATAAATTTTATAGCAAAATAAAAAAATACAAAATTTTAAATACCTAGGTTTGATGCTAACCCTCCGTTTGTTCGCTTTCCTTGTTGACCGTTGTTGCACTGTGTAAACACTCCCCAAAACCTTATTCCACCCTGCCAACTAGGTCAACTTCCTAGCTCCAGGATATCATATGGATATCCTGGCCCCCGTGCCCAAAACCTCCAGCAAACCGGTGCCTGTACTGATCCAATCCAACTCCAAAACTCCACTCCTCTCTGCAAATCCAAGAGCCCCCCCAAAATTAATCCCAAATCTCTCGTAGAAAAAATTATCCTCTCGTAAACCTCATTCCCCTCCATATTCCTCCTTCACCGAATCATGCATTTACTTCCTCACCTACTCCTCGTCAATGCCCCTTATCCTTTCCTTTATTATTTCATCCTCTCGTAATTAATAAGTTATCCCTTTTCGTGTACGTAACCTTTTAATTTAAACAATATAACTTATTAATCTATTAAATTTAATACTCATGTTATTAAATGTA
>ML777864.1:940100-966899 GCA_009831015.1 Picea engelmannii
TTTAATATGATACAGTAATATGTTTCTTTCCCATAAAGTTAGATCTACTTTATTACATAACTCCTTGATCATATGTATAGATTAGCTATTGGATATATTATTTGCTTTCACTTTGGTTGGTTTGTGCTATTTTGATCTTGACCACACAAGAGTGCTAGAGCGAAGCAAGGAACAACAGAGACCAAGGAAGCGATTACAAGATACATATCTTCTTCTCACTTCCAATTTAATTCAATAGTTAGATCTTGGGAAAGCGGTATATTCTGTCTTGTTTTGTTCTAGATCCAGGTGGATCTAGGGAGATCGGTTTGTGTCCGCACTTACGGATTTATCCAATAACACCTGCCACTGCCAGAGTCCAGCAAAAAAAATGGGGAGGCTTCCGCCGAAGAGAGGGAACATAAAAAGGGAGATATTTGCTTCCATGGCCGCATCAATACTGAAGGGCTTCAAATGGATGTTGCGAAAAATTAGCGAGTGGACCATGGCGGCCGTTCCCTGCAATATTTTTTGCGATGGAAAGGCCATTTCCACCACCTCTGTGTTGGAGCTTTTCGTCGGCGCTGAGGCCATGAATTATAGCCAACGTTGCAAGGATTTTATAAGTATAGAGAGAAATCATTTTTTTTTTCTATTTTAGATCTCTTTGCTTTGAAAGTTGGCGAAAAGCACGCATAGTCTCGCCTGTTGTAGTATATAAGTTGTAACTATATTTAGTTAGGGTTTTATAGGTTTTTTTCATCTGTTATTGCATATGTTGTGTGCATGCACAGATTTCCTTCTTGTAAAATTATAATATGATAGTTACACTTTTATATAATTTCATTTTTATGGGCTCTTTGCTTTGAAAGTCGGCGCAAAGAACGCATAGGTTGGTCTGTTATAGTATATGGTAGTTGTAAGTATATTTAGTTAGAGTTTCAGAAGTTTGTTTGTTCCTGTAGTATGGTAATTTTTTTTTTTTTCAAAAATGAAAAAGATATTTATATTAGTGAATATAACAAATCTTTTACAGTATTAAGACTGTTGAAACAGAAAAAGTCTTTTCCAGTAGTTTACAGTAAGACTGTTGAAACAAAATTGTGTTGTTTCCCTGATACAATGTCAGATCATAAAAGAGAAAATTACAGTAATATCAAAATTACATCCTCTATCACTGAAAACTATCATAGGTACCAATCACCAAAATTTAATCCTCCATTACTGAGTTTATAAGAACACTTAGCAAAATGATAGAGATCTCTTACATTACAAAACTTATATGAAAACAAAAGGCTAAGTTCTGGTTCTTCTATATTGTTGCATCGATTTAAATGTAGATTAGCAATTTTTCAAATTTCTCAATTTGATTTTCCATACCCGCTACTTTTTCTGGAGTGTTTGCGCAAATGCTTCCCTCTGCCTACATTTAAAATGTTTTTTTTTTTTTTTGAAAATCAATATTAGCTATATTTACAATGGTTTCATTAGATTTTCGTACTTGCTAAATGTTGTATATCAAATGTTGAAGAACAAAACATATATTTGTCCTTGATTTTTTATTTTTTTTGGAAGTTGCACTTTGAGGGCAAGTACTCCCGTTAAGCAACATTTCTATTCTGCACTCTCTGAATGGATTGATATCCAAGTATGTGTTAAAATTTATGTGTTTGGTTTGCAGGTTAGGCGGAGCTGGAGTTGGAGCTGGGAACTTGGCCCTTAAGGCTCCATATTGTGAACGAGGCGCTCTGATACCATTTGTAGTGGCCAATTTAATTATTTAACAGCAATTAATTCTACAACATTGCAGTAAAGTTCAATAATTCCTCTATATTGAGCATATTAGTAAAATTGAAAAAAATTCCTTTAATTGAGCACATTTGCAGCACATTCTAATATAGATTTATCCACAATTAATAAATTTTATAGCAAAATAAAACAATACAAAATTTTAAATACCTGGGTCTGATGCTAACCCTCCGCTTGTTCTCTTGCCTTGTTGACCGTTGATGCACTGTGTAAACACTCCCCAAAACCTTATTCCACCCTGCCAACTAGGTCAACTTCCTCGCTCCAGGATATCATATGGATATCCTGGCCCCCGTGCCTAAAACCTCCAGCAAACCGGTGCCTGTACTGATCCAATCCAACTCCAAAACTCCACTCCTCTCTGCAAATCCAAGAGCCCCCCCCAAAATCAATCCCAAATCTCCCGTAGAAAAAATGATCCTCTTGTAAACGTCCTTCCCCTCCATATTCCTCCTTCACCGACTCATGCATTTACTTCCTTACCTACTCCTCGTCAATGCCCCTTATCCTTTCCTTTATTATTTCATCCTCTCGTAATTAATAAGTTATCCCTTTTTGTGTACGTAACCTTTTAATTTAAACAATATAACTTATTAATCTATTAAATTTAATACTCATGCTATTAAATGTAATAGGTAGTTAATTAATCAAATTGCAACCATTAATTAATTAATAATTATTTAATTAGTATTATTATACCTATCTTGTTTAATTAATACCATATTAAGACGATTAATCCCCTAATTAATTTTTACTTAATAATCCTTAAACATTTGTTCAACTAGGGTTGTTACATGGATTGTGTTTCATGGGTTTGGAATTCCTCATTGGTTGGATCTGTTAGCACAAGGAGTTTTGAGAAAGTTTAATGTTTTTCCTTATGGAATAACCCCATTGGTGAAAAATGAAGGAAAGGGGTCTTAGCGCGACCCACGTTATGTTTTTATCCTAAGTCTACCAGTGACTCTATAATTTGGCGTGTTGTGGCTAAAGAGCGCGCAAATCTTAGTGGTTGAGCAAGGCACGCTTAGATCTACGGTCAACAACAGATATCGGACCCCCCCCTCGACGTTCCCCTATGAATGGATTTTCCTGCACACCCATACTTCTCTGAGCTCACGTCTAACAGAAGATTGCATGCACAGTCTGACAGAGAACTCGCTGACGCAAATCTTTGATTGTAGTGGCCAAGTCACACTCTTGGTAACGGAAAATATTCTGATTTATATAGTTAGTTTTGATATTTTTTTATGGTCGTCAACTAGTTGAGCAAAGATCCTTATTTTGTAATATTTTCATGCCAGAACTGTTCTCTGGTTATGTATCAAATTTGAGACTTTCAGATTAATAGAATTCAGCCTCTTTCAACTCTCTGTAAATTTTTTTCTAAAACACTAAGGCATGGAGGATCTAGTCGAGGGTTGTTATGTTTTTGTGATGTAGGTTTGATTATAGCGGTATCATGACCAGTTTTAGGCATCTTCATTGTTATCCTTTTTCCCTCTTACACTAAATGACTCAAGCATGGAGGATCCAATCGAGTTGTTGTAGTTGCATCGTGATGAAGGTTTGATCATTGTGTTGTTGTGATTGTGTTGTTTGGACATATTTCGGTGTCTGAAACCTGAACTTAAGAGTGATCTTGGGTCTGAGTTTTTCTTCTCCAAGTTGCTTGAAAGTCTGATGCCCATAACAGTCTTGTTCACCTTTCTCACTAATTCTTCCCTCTGCTTGCCCTTAAACTCAATTCACTGACTGAAGTTGATGTGGCCCTCACTTCCCAATGCATTTCTTGTCCAGTTCTGTGTTGAAACATCATTCATATATTGAGTTTTGTCCATTGAACTCCACTCATATAAATCAAACATCCACCAAAAACTTTGATGGGTACTGGGCTTATCCTCTTGCAATCTGAGGGTAACTCTCAGTGCTAACAGGATCAATGTTTGGATATGTCACCTTTGGATTCAAGTGTTCAACTAACATTTTCAAGAATTTGCTATGTAATTTCATTATTTCATTCATAATGTTGAATATAGCCTCAATCCTAGAAACCTTGCTATCCATATCTTGGCAATGATTGGGTTGGGAGTATTGTTAGCTCTTTGATTTGGCCATGTTGTGAATCTAAACCATAGGACCACCAAATATTTTGTGGAAGTGTTATTTTCCACTTATCTTACTACGATAAATGGCTTGAAAGAATTTTGTTAAGGTATACTCTGAATCACTATATTGTTGGGTTCACATAAAAACCATTACTTGAGAGGGATATCCAAGCGATCAAAATAACATCAAGAATGTTTTGAGATAGGTATCCCACAATGGTATTGGAAAACCTAAACTATTTTTTTAAAGTATTACTCCTATGGGAGTATCACTCCTAGCTTATTATTACTATGGTGATGGAATCTTCAAATTCCTTCCAAATGAAAAGATGTAGGAATTTTGTTGGTTGGTTGCAAAATATAGGGTTTGAAAGGTCCTAGAGACAGAGGAGTGTAAGGTTTTATATCTCTCTAATGTATACTTGTGGGTTCCAATAGTAGTGCTCGACTCAATATCTCAGGGAACTAACTAAGAAGGATCAATCATGCCCTTAGCCATATGACCTGAATACCGAGGTACTAGAGAGTGGTCTCTCTTAGTGTTGTTCTCTGTGTACTATAGCCACAATATGGCCAATAAGTTGTTCTAGAGTTGGTTTTAGGTATACCTAGGGAGATTTTGATATACCTAAAGGTATAGGGAAGTGATATTCTATATACAAGTGTTTTCTGATCTGATACTACTCAAAGGGGTACCAACAGGGGTTGTACGAGTTTCCAACAAAGTGATTCCACTTGTATTTCCTCTATGTTGTCTTCCCCAACCACAATTTTACCAATTGAACGAAAGATCACTATGTTATTTAAAGATCTTAGAACACATCTCTAGCCTAGAAAAAAATCTGCTAAAATTTGGAGGCGTGTTGGCTTAGGAAAGAGCATTGGTACCACTTATAGTATTCCTTAACCCTTAAATTTGAAATACAACTAGGTATACAGAGAAGATAATTGAAAAATAACCAGAAACAAGAGACAATAAGATGAAATATGTAAAAGATATTGTTGTATTATGATAATGTGAACAAGGAAAACAATGTCCACTTTCCTCTTAAGGTGGGGTGAGCTCCAAACACACAACACAAGACAAACATTTCATAGTATCCTATCTCTTTAAATAGTTTTTCAATAGAAAAAACCCTAATTAATTTTGGTCCCATCACTAATGGGTACCAACTACCTAATGGACCTTGTAAAGTGGACCCTATTATATTAAATAAACATCCACTACTATCTAATGGGAATTATTCAAATAGGATGGTTGCATACAACATTTAAATAACTGCTAGGTGGCCTAAAGTAGGGAGGTTAAGGTACGACCCTAACACATAGAAACTAATAATCTTCTCTATGAAGTACACAATTTATAATCACAGATTTCTTATACATCTTGTAATTTAATCTCATAACATTTCCTCCTATGATGGACAATACCTTTCTAAGGCAAGAAGCTAGTTTTGTAGTCTTTCCCAAGTGTAACAACATTTCCAAGATTGGATTTTGGCTTTCCCCCTTCCTCTTACAAGCTCATGCAAAGGAGAATTTAGTTTTTTGAGTGAAACTACAAGAGTTAGTAATAGGGTAAAAGTGAATTGCAACTCTTTCTCACTTGTCATTTTTTCCCTTGTTAACTTGAGTGGTAATTTTTCAAGTTATTCCCCTTTCCTTTCTCGTGGATGTGATTCCTCTTCTTTCCATCAAAGTCTCAACTTGTAATAGAATACTCCTTCCAATAATACCAATGTATATGCAGCATCATCTCAATCATCAAAGAGCATCATAATGACGAGATATAGCAATTGTAATGTACATGCAAATTATTAACAAGGTAATACTCAACAAGTGATATAAATACCCAACCATATCATTACTGAAAGGGATTTGTAATCAAGAAATAGCCATTCTAAATCATCATCAAAGAATAGAATCAATACGTAACTATCATCAAGAATATCAATGTTAACAAGGAATATCAGTGCTAAGTAAATCAACAACGAAGTATCAATGTTTATCATAGTCCAAACAACCAAACAAATTTCCATATCTATCATAACCCATCATCAAAAAAAGGGAAGCAATGAGAGGATAATGAGTATGAAACACCATCTCCTATCAATTATGTTCAAACAAAAACTAGAAATAACAAATTCAAATGCCATGTACAACTTTTTTTATAGCTAGCATAAAGAAAATGCAATCTAAAAAAATAAGAAGAATTTTGTAAAGAAAGTATGGTTAATGAAATAGAGGAAGCGGTGTTTTATTTTTTCTATAAAATAAAAGAAAGTATGATTAATGCAATAGAGGAAGTTTATCTATCTTGTGTTTTATTTTTCCTATAACAATGCTACTCTAGCCATCATGGAGGGCCTTCAACAATCAAGAACCTATGAGATACTTAAATTGCATTTGTCAAGGGAAAATTAATATAATAAAAATGTTAAAAAATTATTAAAAACATCATATACTAATGCTAAAATACTAGTAGGTGTCATTGGACTAATCACACATTTTTATGCATGCTATTGAAAATTGAAACAAAGATAAGCTATGGAAGTTTTGAATGGTTTCAAATAATATTTGACAAAACAAATTGCATTTTGTTACCTGATTTACAAGTGGCATTGGTCTATTTTGAAGAGAAATGCAAACAATATGTCTAGTAAATTTGCATAATAAAATACAAGTAATAAAAGAGAAAATAAGAGTAAGCAATGTTTTTAGAGGTTATGTGAAATTTGTTCTTAGTGAAAACAAAAATTTAAGACTGTATATGGTGGAGTATTTATATTGGTAGATTTTATCTTTGATATGAGATGTTTTTTTTAAGATTTATATACCTAAATATATAGGTAAATATTTAATAAAAAACATATAATTTAATATTAAAACTTATAAATTTTTGGTAAATATTATCTTAAACTATGTAGAAATATATCAATTATAATTTACATGCAAATCTATGTGAAATGTGAAGATATAATAATACAACCCTTATGGAGGTGCAATATTCTCAATCTTTTAACATGGTTGAGATAAAAACCTTTCATGGTTGTAGCAACTTATTATGACACTCTCAATAGTTGATCAGTTATCCATGAGAGCACCTAAACTACAGGGAGGTTTGTGGGTGGTCGTAGCAACACCCATTGGTAGCAAGAAATACTATCGAGTTTGCTTGATAGATGCCTCATAAAGTCATTTTGGTGCTACCACTGCATGTTGTACTGGAAAACTCATATGGACTACCACTGCATGCTATACTGGCAAACCCGATTCTCAATCATTCAATACATGCATATATTGCATTGGAATTTATAGAGAAAGTCTCAAATTCAGCGGTAGATCGGGAAGAAAATATATAAATAATAGCTAAGGGGTGGCAAATTGTGGCGACCATAATGGAATGGCACATGAAATGCAAGCTCCTCCAACCCTGCTAGCATGGAAGTCGTTCCATAACTGAATTCTTGCAACGAACACTCAGCCTGCTAACGAGATAACATGCCAATAAGAACCTTTGAGCCGATGTTTGAAGAAGACAGGAGCTAGTGTTAAAATGTATTGGAACAAATATAGCAGAGCACGATCGTAAACTATATAGAGAGATAACTGGGAAATATGCAGGTATAGATGTGTTTGGAGTGTGTCTCCAGGCAATAGGTGGAGTGTTTCACGAGGCAATTGTAAAATCCCACGCACTTGGACCAAATTCAAGCGAATTGTGAGTTGATTGCGATCACTATGATCATTTCCATCAGAAATAATTAAAGTTCCAACAGTTGTGTCAATGCTAAGTTCCATCATGTGCTAGGGTAGGAATTGAGTGGTGGAATTATGGTTTACAAGAGGGGTTGCAAATAT
This sequence comes from Picea engelmannii, assembly GCA_009831015.1. NCBI lineage: Eukaryota > Viridiplantae > Streptophyta > Pinopsida > Pinales > Pinaceae > Picea > Picea engelmannii. Next base: position 947,858 of record ML777864.1, read on the forward strand.
TCAGCAATTTAGATTTGATGGTTTATAATCTGCTCCTCGCAGCATTCAATGTTACCAATTCAATGCTGGGTAGCAGGATGGATAGTGGATATTGTTTGTCTTACCATAGTGATGTAGGAGCATCCTACTTCCGTAAATTTACTTAAGGAGCATCCTACTTCCATAAATTTACTATTTGAATAAACATAGGGGATAATATTTTTTGAAGGGAGTGGTGGGAGTGGTTCCAGAATGTTTATTTTATTGGAAATTCCTATGCTTTATTGATTTCTAGGAATTAGAGATATGGAATAAGTTTGTTAATTAAAATGAGGATTGAATTGTGGATGTTCTCCAATGTGTGAGAACATGAGAGAGGTTTTAGGTTGTTGGAGATCCCATGAATATTTCATGGAGCTGAAATGTCTTTGAGGGGTTTTACGAGTTTGGTGACCAGGATTAATAGGATTTGAACTAATTTTAGTTCATAATTCTTTCTTGTAAATATTGTAAGTCTTGAAGGCATTTGGGTTGGGTAGAATAAAGGATAGAATAGGAGAAAGATTGGAGTGTGAAAAGGTGAGTCAAGGTCTGAAGATTGAGAAGGGCCAAAGGAAGGAAATCAAGTCCAAACAAGCTATGTGGAACAATTCTCTATTTGTTTATGGAACTAATACTTTGCATAATTTTCCCCTTATGTGATATGAACTTTGTTATAATTTGTGTGTAATTGAGTTCTAGAAATGAGTATTGTTTACAGGATTGTAAGGTTATTGCAATTAGAATCCTTCGATCATGAATGAGGTCGATCGAGGATCATTGATCTATTCTATGATCAATGATCTACACATCGGAATCAGATTAGATTTTGAACAATATAAGAAGTTACAGGAGTCATCGATCAAATGAATTTAGTGCAGAAGTGAATGTCCATCAATGAAAGTGCATAAGAGTGTAGTGAATCGCAGAGGAGACTTACTGAAGATTTCAAGGAAAAGCACAACTTGCGATCATTCCATCTAAGGGTAGAGTGAGAAGAAGACCAGATCATAGAAGAAGGTCTTCTTAAGTGTTAATCTTTGATGAATACTAATGTGTCTATGCAAGTAGCAGTAGAGAAGGTATCTAGCAGAGGTTTATAGCTAGTTAAAGGAGAAAGGATCAAGTGCATATCTTAATTGGAAACTTGTGGTAGAATAAATTTGTAGCAAGAGATGTTGTAAGGGAATGAAGAGACCAACGAAAGTTCTCAGAAGAAGAAGGGAGTGAGGAGAGTGCAGAAGCCAGATAAGAGCAAGGAGATGCTCAAAAGAAGGTTCCAGAGAAGAGAGAACCAAGTGATACCAGGAGATCAAGCACAGGAGGAAGGCTTGATAAGGTATTAAGTAGCAGTGATTAAGACTGATTACAGTGGAGAGGCTTAGTTGCAACTTGCAAGTGAACATGGAGAAGTTCACAAAAGGGAAGAATAAAATGACTACAGATAGTCAAGGAAGAGATTTAGAAAGAATCCACGGCAAGAGGAAAGAGGATGCCAAGACAGTAGGAAAACAAAAGAGGATGAGTGATGAAGATTTTGACAGAGAAATGGAGGAGATAAAGTTACAACTCAGTTTCTAATAACAAATGCTACGTGAAAAGATCAGAGAGGATCTAAAATATGGTGTATATCAGGAAAAGAGTCAAATGGCTTGTTAGGAGGTTGTTTGCTAAGAAGTTGATGCAAAAGATGAAGATTTGGATGAAGAGAGAAAGGAAACTCGGTAGAAAGGAGCATGAAAGAGAAGTTCACTTTTGAGAGTCTGAAGAAGGATCAATCCTAGGAGAGGATGAGGAGGAGGATGATGGAATGATGGAGTGTAGAAAAAGTGAAGTGGCATAGTTAGAACAGAGATTGTTCACAGACCCAAGGGGCAGTGAAGATCAAGAATATGTTTGGAATTGTGGAAAAGTTGATGATGAAGATGAAAATTATATGAATATCAATTGGCATAATGTATAAATTCAAGGGAAAAATTGTATAGTTGAAAGGTAGGATACTAAAGATTGGTTTTATGTTTTCATAGAAAGAAGGTATCCAAATGGATTTTTAGATGAAGAAATATTACTGAAAGCAGAGGATATGTGGAAAAAAGGAGGAGTAGAGGAGTTGTACATTATAACTTCTACAAATGAACTATGCATTGATGCGCAAAATGATCAAGGAGAGACCTATTGGGAGAAGCAATTGATGTTGATGGTAGAGATACAAGACAAAGTAACTAAAATTTAGGTATACATGGAGCATAAATTTGAATTTTTTGAAACTTTAAAGGAACATTTGCACAAGTATAAATTGTCTTGTGAAGGAGTAAGGTGTCCAATCCAAAGAGGAAAAAGTCAGCACCAGGTAGAGACGAAGGAAACTGAGTTGGAAATGGAAACTTTCAAATGGAAAAGAGGGAACAAAAGCATAAATCAGCAGATGATGGCTAACAAATGTTGGAGCAAGATAAATTCACAAAGACAAATTAAGAATTGGGATCCAGGAGGTTTGCAGACATCAATAAGACAACAACAACATGGCAAGGAAAGTGGCAAGCAGAAGCATAAAATTTGGAAACCAGGATGACTTCAACAACAAAACTTCATGATCAAGAGAATAGGAAACATTTTTTTCCTTGGGAGTCTGATGCAGGATCATCCTACTTCCAAAAAATCACTATTTGAAGAAACCTAGGGGGATATTCATTTTTTGAATGGAGTGGTTCCCTAATGTTTATTTTATTGGAAATTCCTATGCTTTATTGATTTCTAGGAATTAGAGACATAGAATAAGTTTGTTAATTGAAATGAGGGTTGAATTGTGGATGTTCTCAAATGTGTGATAACATGAGAGAGATCTTAATAGGTTGTTGGAGATCCCATGAAGATTTCATGGAGCTAAAATCTCTTAGAGGTTGAATGAGGGATCTTAGGAGTTTTGTGAGGAGGATATGAACTAATTCTAGTTCAGAATCCTTTCTTGTAGATATTGTAAGCCTTGAAGGAATTCAGGTTGGGTAGAATAGAGGATAGAATAGGAGACATATTGGAGTGTGAAAAGGCCAGTCAAGGCCTGAAGATTGACAAGGACCAAAGGAAGGAAATCAGGTCCAAATAGTCTATTTGGAAGCCTTATATAACTAATCTAATTTTGTGTATGATTAATGAACAATTCTTTGTGTGTGTGTAACTAATACTTTGCATAATTTTCCCCGTATGTGATATGAACTCTATTATAATTTGTGGGTGATTGAGTTATGGAAATGAGTATTGTTTACAGGATTATAAGGTTATTATCGTTAGAATCATTCGATCAGGAATGAGGCCGATCAAGGATCATTGATCTATTCTATGATCAAGAAGTATCTACCATTCCTCATGACTGTTGTCGTCATGATTTCCTGCTTCCTGCTCATAGAAAAGTACATCTCTACTTGCAAATACTTTGTGAGTAGTAGGATCAAACAGTTTGTATGCTTTAAATTCAGAATAGTACCCAATGAAAATACATTTAATGCCTTTAGCATCCAATTTCCTCCTATTCTCCTTTGGAATATGTGCAAAAGACTTACACCCAAATACTTTCAAATTATTAACTACGGGTTTGGAACCATACAAAGCTTCGAAAGGAGTAACATTATCAAGACACCTTGTTGGACTTCTATTCTTTAAATAAACTGCAGTATGTATGGCTTCAACCCAAAATGCATTTAAGAGATTCTTACCTTTCATCATACTGCGTGCACACTCTACCAAAGTTCTGTTTTTCCTTTCAGCGACTCTGTTTTGCTGTGGAGTGTGAGGTACTGTAAACTACTGTACTATTCCATTATCTTTGCAATATTTGTTGAAGTCCCCTAATTTATACTCTCCCCCTTGATCTGAACGGAGGATTTTGATGGATTTTCCTATTTGTTTTTCCACCATGGTTCTGAATTCCTTAAAGCACTCGAAAACATCGCTTTTTCATCTAAGGAAGTAAACCCATGTGTATCGCGTGCAATCATTAATAAATAATAGAAAGTAAAATGCACCTCCTAAAGACCTAGTCTGCATAGGCCCACAAACATCAGTATGCACAAGATCTAACACATCTCTCTTTTTCTTATCAGGATTAAAGGGGAATTCATCTCTGTGCATCTTTCCTAATGCACATCCATCACAAGCAACCTTCTCATTCTTTAACATGGGAAGTCTTTCAACCATATTATTTTTCTGTAATAACAATAAATCAGGATGATTATGTGTCCATACCTTTGATGTCAAAGAATCTCTGTTGGCAGAGTGGCAGAAGTCAGTGCATGATGTGCTTTGCTGGTAACATCAAGTTTGTATAGACCTCATTCTCTGACTCTTGTTGCAACAGTTTGGAAGTGGTCCAACAGATCCTTCACTATGCAATAATTCTTGAAGAATTCAACCTTCAAGTTCTGATTTGTAATGGTGGACACAAAGATCAAATTTTTCTTTATTCCTGGCACATACACCACATTGCGAATGTGACGAACAGTACCATTCGACAATGTCACAGAAATGTCTCCATATCCCTTGATCTGATGAGCGCAGTCATCTCCAAGATATATGCTAGCACCATTATATGTTTCTTTAAAATTAGCATACCAATTTTTATTACAAGTCATATGTACTGATGCTCCGGAATCCACAAACCAGGCATCAGAATCGTCCATTTCAGCAGATAAAGTAGCATTAGACACAAACAGCCTAAGAACCCGTGAGTCAAAATTCGAGGGTTCATCAATATCATCACTAGCAATCAATAATCTTAGATCTTGATTTGAAGATTTTTCTGCATAATGACCTTAATGTGTTCTTGGTTTATTCCTAGCCTCGTCACTTTTCTTCTTATGATAGTCTTTAACAATATTCCAGGTCGACCACAATAAAAACAACTCTTTGACTCATTCCTATCTGTTTGCATACCTTGATTTGGAGGTTGTCTTCTCTGCGATGAACTGTCTCTCTGCCATGAACCACCTCTCTGCCATGAACTGTCTCCTCTGCCTCTTACTCCTGATCTCCCTCTCGCAGATCTCTTATTTGACCACAGTGCCAAATCTTTACTCGGAGGCTTCAGATTCCCGCGTCTCTCTTCCTCTTACAGCAAAATACCTGTCAGTTCTTCAAACGTAGGAGGTTTCTCCCTTGCTGCGAGACCTGTTATGAACATATGATAATCTTCTAGCATACCATTTAAGGTAATAGTGACAAGATCAATGTTGGAAACAGTTTCCCCTATATTTACTAGCTTGTCTTTCACCTCTTTAATACGACCCAAAAATGAACTAACAGATTCATTTCCATCCATCTTAATGCCTAGCAATTTAGTTTTAAGGAACAAAATGTGATTTGTGTTGCTAGTTTCATACAATGCTTTAAGCGATGTCCATGTTGCAGCAGAAGTTGTAGCTTCTCTAATATGTGGAATTATGTTATCTTTAACAGACATGCGCAACAATACCTTTGCCTTGTTTTCATGCTTCTCCCAATCTTGGATTTGTGTTGATGTCGCACCTGCAGCCGCATTAGGTTTCAATTCAGTTCCCTTTGCAATGTTCCAGACACCATAGTCTTCCATGAGCGTCTGCATTTTGAATTTCCAGTTAATGAAATTTGATCCATCTAACTTGTTGGTTTCATTGAGGTAGGTCTCTATCAGCGGATTCGCCATCGCTGCGAGATATTCTCTGCAAGTGAAACACCAAGGATATGCAACTTTCTGTCACTCTACCTTCGGATACCGCTGATCCGTCTCAATCTCGGCTATGCAAATAACCTCAGCACATCCTTCCTCTCTAGTTCCTGTGCTACATTTCTGAATACTCAAATCACCAAACTTTTGTTTTCATAAAACAAAGAGTCACACACAAAATCTCACAAATAGTATTCTCTTAAATAATCCACTTTTAAATAATTACCTCACTATTTATGATGCTTCATCCTTTCATAACTCCACTTTATATATGAAATAATAATAAATTCTTAAAACTTTAAATACCCACTTTAAAGAACCCACTTCAATAATAATGAAGTGAATAACTCCCTCTCTTTGAAAACAAAAAACTTTATACCTCTCTCAAATAATCAAACACTTCATGCTATAACTTCAAAAGCATGCAAACAAAAAAAACCTCATGTTTTAACTTCACGCAGATCATGCTTCTCAAATTTTTATATACTCACGCAGAGCATTGTATGAGGTCGGCGCTTTCCACAAGAAACAAAACTGATCCGTCCGTACAAATGTAGCAAAACTCACGAGGTCCACGGTCGACAAAAACTCCACGTCTTCAAACACTACACGGTTTTCACAAATGTAACAGACGCATTTGCACCAGATCTCAAAAACTCACGCAGCAGTCTTCACGCTGACCGTAACCTCCTTTTTCATGCAACTGGAACCCACACAGCTCTTCTTATCCAGCCTGCGGATCAACAAATATTTTCGCACCTCACTTTCGTGGCTAGATAAAATATGCAAAACAAACACACGGTGAGTTCACTTCTCTATTTTATTCAATGTATTCAATGAAGATGGATTACATTCTTATATAGGAAAAAACTCTACCTAGTCAGTTACATGCAAACCAAAAACAACTAGACTCTCAATTATGAACCGACTCTTAACACGCCTACAACTGACTCTCACAACTGAAACTTATAACTGATGCTTACAACTAACGCTTACTCCATTATTTTCAAGTGTAAATGGAATAGGATCCTCTGAATGTTGAAAGATTCGCAGCTTGAAAGCTTCCTCTGAGCGTAAGGGAAGCACATTATATCGAGAGTCCGAGATGATTGCTTTCTTGTCCTGTATTGGATGGAGGCATCAAAATAATATTGTTAATACTGTTAATCTTACCGTTTGAAGTTGAGATCGAGGGATAGAAATTAATGAATGCACATTTTTAAGGTGTGACGATTGGATTGTAGTTGATTACAAAGAGCAAAAAAATCATGCCAGAAAGAGTTTCGAATTTCTGGTTTGATATCGCTGCGAAGCATTGTTATAGATTTTGCAGCGCTAATGACGTTAAATGCAGGAATTTGGAGCTGCATGCTTCGATGGGAATGGGAGGAATAGGGAGAAACCAAAGCAACAAACAACACATTTGGATTGGTCTAATTTCAAGTCTTCTGCAGATCACACCTCGCAATCATCACCAGCAACTGCGATGTACATGCGTATTTAGCATTACAATAACGCTGATGGTGGCGTTGTATTAGAATTCTGTGCTACAAGTCGTGTCATCCGCCTGTGTGCTTGTTGTTTAACCATTTTAGCAAGAGTAGCAAAGTTGAAAGACGACCTTCCAAATTGTAAACATGCCACCAAAATTTATCAAGGTTTCAGAAGAGAAGAAATATTATAGAGTGTGACGATCGATTTCAAATGCTAGCTACTCGGGACGCTAGGGATTTTGGCTGAAGTATATCCACCATCATCAAAAGCTTCCATATTTGTTCGTTCAGAGATTGTCACTGAAGCGTTTATATGTGTTGGAAACATGTCAATCAATTTTGTCATGCTGTAACATGTACATGTATGTAGTTATGTTAATGAGTATTCATGCAATTTATTTATAAAAAAAATTTGTAATTATGTGATCTATTCATTATTAGTCTAACTGAGTGATAGATGTTATATATACCAGCATATTCATAGAGGTGTGAGTGCAATGTGTAGTGAGTGTGTGAGAGTAAGATGCAATACTGAGGTGTTGTATGTATGAGAGGAGAGGATGGTTGTATGTTTGAGTTGGCTATTGTAATTCTCCCTTGAATAAAAAGAATACCGATTATCATTGTCTTCAACATTGGATTTCCACATAAATCACTATATCAATTGTGTATTTATTGTACTTTGTTTAATGTGTGTTTAATCTTGTTTATTTATGCTCTGTTTTATGTTTTGTTTTGCTTTAGCTGCCCAACAATATGCTTGTCATCCCAAAGTCTGTTTGAAACACTTACCTTAGCAAATCCTTTTTGTCATGTTATGGTAAAAAATGGGTATGGTTCCATGTTCAGCTTATTGGGCACTTCATCCGAGACCTAGTTTGACAGCAAAACCATTTTTTATGGAGCATGAACGAGAAAGTTTACATTGCATATCGGGCTGCAATGACTAAAGCGTCAGAGGGGGAATCTGGCTGTGTACCATGGTTTGAGTTCATTGATCTGGCGTTGCATGCATACTACTAACTTCGCTGCTTAATCAGCTCTATTATTAATCTAATTTCCTACCATTTGGAATGGAACAAAATCATAAAATATCATATTGAGTTATTGTTGGATTTTGAACAAAATTAAATAAAAAATATGTTAAGGAAAAGTTTAAAACTAAAAACATTTAACCTACAGCTCATAAATGGAGGGTTTCGGAAATCGATACATCTATATCTATGTGGAAATGGATGTTATTTATAAATTGAAGGTTTCGGAAATTGACAGATCTATATATATATATATATATATCTGTGTGATAATGGATGCTGTTTAACCCTTTAGGTTTTATCAAATATATGTGTTTTAAGGAATCAACCTTTATTTTTTTCACTTTCGGTGGTTTTGGATTAAGGTCTTAACAACTCTTTGTGTTTAAAAGCATAGAAAGGTGCGGAGTATACATGTTAAAAACAAATGTTTCCATTGCTGTTTTAAATTATTTCAATGTCATATTCGGCCTCCATCCTGACAGCTGTAGAATACTCGTGAAGATTCATATTTGAAATCCATACATTTTAGCATTGATAGTTTTTAATGATATAAAGAGGCTTCAAGTGTGTTGGGATTCTTTATGTTTCTAAATAAAAAAGGCAATTATTTAAGCTTGGGTCTTGGATAAGATTCAAACATAGAAGTATATGCATTTTTGGGTGGTCTGCTGCTTTTGGTTAAGATCAAAGTACTAAGGATTATTGGGGATTTCTATGTGGTTATTAAAGAAACTTTAGCGAAAATATCTTGAAGGGTGTTATTGGGGATTCTTAGGTGGTTATTAAAGAAATGTTAGGGAAAACATTTTGCAATAATCATCCCTTGAGTTAAATAGGAGGTAAGTATATTTCACATAACCTCTTACTATCATGTGAGGAAAAATTAAGTTTAGAAGAATATGAGAAAAATGAGAGGTGATTTCATTGCTACATCCCTAAGGTTTGGTATGGGTAAGGCTCATTAATTAGCGTTAACTCCCCAAATGACACAACATTAAACACATCAACTATATTGCATTGAGATGGGAGTATCAAGAATAGCCCTCATCCTCTCAAGCATGTGAGCCATTATAACAACTCTGTTTATTGAATGCCTTGGTCAAGTCATTATCATGACTCTGTTTATTGAATACATTGGTATGTATCAGTGTTGGCTCTGTGGGATAATGGAGTGATTTGATGTTTGGAATTGGACGAAAATGTGCATGGACCTTGAGGTGACTAACCTCCTAGTAAGTGTTATGTATGCATTTGGGTTTCCTCTCAATTCTAGTTATTATATTTCAAATTGGAAAGATTCTCAAAGGAATGTGAAAAAGGTTGTCGGTCTGGCTTATTGTGAAGGTGTTTTGAATTCATTCTATGGGAAGGTGTTTATGAATTTCAGCTTTTATCTCCATTTTTGTCTAGTTTTTTATCTTTGTTTGCTCTTTGTAATATTTCCTTTTGGTTAGAGACTCCTTCTCTAGCCTTGACATCCTTTGCCTAGTTTATATCACAAGCAATTCAACCATGAAGAACACGGACATTATGGAATTTAGGAGAACCCTAAGAAGACATGAGGAATACATACAGTCTAATAGGAATTCCTTATTCTTAGTGACAAATAACATGCACACGAAGAAGCACCATTGTGTCTCCAAGCTTGCAACCATCATTAATTTACTAGTTCAACAAAAATAAAACATTGATATCTTAAAAGAAGAAGAATGCATTATATTGTGGAACTTGGCTCTTAACCTAAGCAATGATTGTTTATCTGCAACCTCAAATAACAAAGTATCAATTAACTCTACTCATATTAAAAGATAAAATAGTCAACCAGCTAAAGGATATTGAATAGCAAAACTCTTCTCTTTTAGATGTAGAGAAAGCGAATAGTCATCTTGTATTTGGTTAATTGTTTCATTAATGTTTGAGATATTTTTATCTATCATACTACTTGTATGAAAACTTAAAATGTTTATTAGATAATCTCTTCATCTAAATTACTTATTGATGAAATTGGCTTATTATGTCTAATAAAATTGTGAAAAGATCTTTTGTATAACGTTATTAGCTTAACTAAAACATTTTGATATAATATAATATTTTATTAAAAAGAAAAATTCTTTCATCATACAAATTTAAGATTAAAACTAACGAGTTGTCCAACGATAAACCTGAAAAAGAGAGACAAAATGAAGGGCTAATGATATTTATTAATATAGGAATTAGATTTATTTTTTAAGTATGGGAGTCATTCGAAAGTATTTTTTTTTAAGAATGGGAGTATTCGAAAGTAAAGAAAGATGCGTGAATTTTGAAGATTGAATTTATGATGTACTTATTGTTAATATTTATTTTTATTTTATTAGTAATATTTATTTTTATTTTATTTTTGTAGATTAAATTTTTTAAATTTAACAACTTTATATTTTATAAGTATAACTTATAATGTATATTATTAAAATTAATTGATAAAGATAAATTTTAAAAATTGTAGTGGACTAATTGTTATAAGTTTTGGTTTTTTCTAGAGATATTTGAGGAAAATTTGGTCATTAATTTTGTGTAATGAGAGTGTTACAGAGGTTTGTCAACACCTTTAATACATTTCTACATTCACAAATGTAATTTAAACAACAAAAAATTGTGATTTCATTAAATTATGGATTCATATCATGTGAATACTTGATGACACGTCAATTTTTTCTTAAATGCATCAATTCGTAAAAACGACAATTGGATGCTATTAGAATTCTATGTATTCAATACAATACATGCCTCGGAAATCCAAGTCATGAATTCGTAAAAACAACAACGGGATGCCATTAGAATTCTATGTATTCAATATAGTACATGCCTCAGAAATCCAAGTCATCGGTAATAGTTTAAAGGAAGATGATACATTGTCATTATTGCCCTTGCATGGCCCTTTGAAAGATGCATCTCTCATTGCGTTAAATCAAGGTCATCATCGAGTTGTTATAGCAGGAGACCTATCACATCCACCTCAATCAAGTGTTTTCCTTGGACAGGTAGAATCTCACGCACGCCATGTCGCCCATTTCTCCTGCATCATCAACAAAACTTATCACCCTAAATCATTAGAATGAATCACATTACCATGTCACATAACATGGAATAAATAATTATAAAGAACGGCATGGAAACATGAAACCAAGAAATAAAACATATATGCAAAATAAATAAAATACATATGCAAATAAGGCAACGAAATTTTAAAACAATGAGTAATCTTAAAATTCAGAAATGGTGTGACACTAACGATCGTTAGCATCGTTTTTGTTAGTTATAACCTCAACGACATATGACTGTACGTTGGCAGCTGTTCTAGCCAGATGTACCAGTCGTTAGGATTTCTTCTTTCGTTCTTGATTTAGTTGTTATGTTTCTCACCTATAAGGTTTAAGCTATCATCTAATACATTTGTGCTCTACACATTCTTGTTCCCAACCTGTCTTCTTTGTATTATCTTCTTCATTTCTTATTTTGTCATGGTATCAGAGCCCGGGAGGTAAGACTCTTCACAGAGCTTCGAGAGCAGTCTGCTTAAAAGAACGTTGGAGACATCACAGCACATGAAGGAAACCCTGCAAAAGGATGAAGTGTTTAAAGATATGTGAAATCCCTTCTTCAAGAGGAAAATACAGTCGTAGCAAAGGAGAAGCTACAACAGTCGTTGGATCAGTCGCGGGAACAAATTTGGGCCATTAGATTAAGCCCAGACAGATTGAGGAGCGCGCAGAAGGAGAACAGATCCCAATCATCGGATCTGAGTGAGTGGATTGATGTCGTCAGATCCAGGTAAGTCGCATGGTGTTTAACCCTTAGCCTCCTTCGAACTTCGAAAATTCGGAAGTTTTCCTATTTTTAGCCGTAGAGAATACGAGTCTTCCGAAGTCCCGAAGTGAATCAAGACCATCCATTTGCAAAGAACGTGTGTCAATGGATCCTGGAGTCTGGAAGGTGAGCACTCTAGGAGGAAGCAAGTGCTAAAGCTCACGAGACGCCCGAAGCTCCGAAGAGTGGAGCGCATGTAGATTGTCGATGGAAAGGCCATGTGGCAACAGATTAGAAGAGGTCCAGAGGCCCAAAGGACTGGGAATCGGATTTCATCTGGACCATCCATCAACTAGGACATTTGGCTCCAGATATCTTACTTCAAAGGCTTAGCCCTCCGGAGGGTTTATGTAGTGAAGAAGTTGTTGGAGTCGAAGAAGATCTGAACCGTTGAAGGTTATGGACATGTATTGGCAAATCTGACACTCCTGAAGGTTGATACTTCGGAGGTTTGAGGTGTTGTGTGCCTCATAACTCCTGAAGCCCAGGATTCCGAAGTATATATTAGCCCTTGATCTTGTTGGACACGTGGATGAAGGATCTGCCACTTCACTAGTTCGGGGATCATGGAGAACACGGTGCAGTGTTGTGTGGACTCCTAAAGGCTCGAAGGCTGAAGTAAATCTCAGTCGTCCAATCGAGAGGACACGTGGAGGTTGATCTTGTCACTTTAGATATTCGGCAATTCAGAGGATAGCGTGTGTTAGCAGACGGGAACTCCCGAAGGCCAGAGTCCTGAAACAGATCTTGGTCGTTGGTTTGTTGAGGTCCGAGGATCGTTTATCTTTGAAAGCTCGAAGTCCCGAAGTATTCTAAGCCATAGATCTCGACGGATAATTGAGACCGTCAATCACTTCACCAGTTCGCGACTTCGGAGGAACTAAGGTTTTAACGTATTGAATCGCCTGGAGCTCGAAGCCTCTGGTTCTCAGCCCTTGGTCATATGAGGATTTAACATCAAATTGTTTTCGTTAAAAAATAAATACGCATTGGCTCTCGAGTAAACCTAGATAGAAAGTTTCATCCATTGAAAGGAGCTACAGTCGATAAAGAACAGAGCTCATAACTAGATCTCATGCTCAGATAGTGAGATCTAGCCAAATCAGAGCTAAAGAAGTGGTTTGGCCCGCGTTTTTCATCCTGAAGTCACGCAGAGGATTTCAAGGAACCGGTTTTACACGTAGGAAAAAGGACGAGTACATGTTTTCTTACATATATCAGAGGTACTTTTCATCCTTGAGAAAAAGAACAAACAATACTACCAGTTTGTTTTCTGTTCTAATTTGTTTTTACAAAAATGGCCACCTCTAACCATTTAGGACCAATTATTCTTGGAAAGAACTCTGAATTTTTGTTTCTCAGAATGAGATCCTACTTACAAGCACAACAGTGTTGGGATCCATTGGATCTTGGCTATGTGGAACTAGATCCATTAGACCTAGCTGTCATGAACAATTAAGAGAGAGTTGCTCAGGTAGAACAGAGGAAAAGAGAGAATAAGGCAAAGTTCTGAATTCAGAACTCAATGGATGACTCGATTTTCTAAAAATCACAGGTGTTGTTACTTCAAAACAGGCCTGGGACATCCTACAAACATCTTACCGGTTAAATGACAGGGCCAAAACAGTTAAGCTCCAGACCTTGAGGATGCATTTTCAGACTTTAAAAATGACAGAGTCTGAAAATGTTGATCAATTTATGACTAGAGTCATGGGAATTGCAAACCAGATCAGGTTGACTGGTGAAGACATCCCTGATCAAAGGATTGTTGAGAAAGTCCTCAGAAGTCTTCCAAATTTGAAATGGTTGTTACAGCCATCCTTGAATCCAAGGATCTGTCAAATTTTTCAACAGATGAACTAATGGGCTCTTTGTTGACACATGAGACTAGAATACATCTAGAAGATGAGTCAATAGCCAATACCTTCAAGACTCAATTATATTTCAGTAGAGGGAGAGGCAGAGGCAGAGATCACAGAGGAAGAGGGAGAAGTCCAAGAAACAATCACTCAAGTGAAGGTCACACACATCAAAACCAGAATTAGAATTTCCAGCCTCAAAGAGGCAAAGGGAGGATATCATATGACAAAGCAAACATGCAATGCTATTACTCAAAAAAGTATGGGCACTATGAATCTGAATTCCAAAAGAAGCAAGAAGATTAGCACTCATGCAGAGCACATCTCTCAAATCATGAAGGAGACACCTCATATGGGAAGTTTCTCTCATGTCACAAAACTGAAGAACAACACAATGACCTCTGGTTATTGGATAGTGGATGCAACAATCACATGATAGGTAACAAAGAATTACTTTCTTGCATTGATTCCTTTATTTTATCTGATATTACACTTGGATATGACTCTTTACTCAAATTTCAAGGTAAAGGAACTGTACATATTCTCACTAAACAATATGTAAAAAAAGACATAAATGATGTATATCATGTTCCAAATCTGAAACATAAAGTGTAGGACAATTACTTGAAAATGGCTATAAAGTACTTTTTTAAGGAGCATTATGTAGGATATATGACAAACCTCCCAGCAGAAAATTGATTTCTGAAATCCACATGACTAGGAATAAAATGTTTCCCCTGACCCTTAGAACTGCAAATTTGACCAAATCCTATGCACAAAGTGCATCCACCCCCAATGAAACTATGATTTGGCATGAAAGATTTGGACATCTACCCTTTCAAATTCTAAGCCTTCTACAAAATCACTCCATGCCCAAAGGTCTACCTATCTTCAAAGAGAAAAATCCCCCATGTGAGTCTTGCATTCTTGGAAAACATAAGAGAACCAGCTTTCCACAGTCCTCCACTCACGCCAAACAACACTTAGAGATGGTTCACACTGACCTATGTGGACCAATGCAAACAAAGTCAATAGGTGGTAGCTTTTATTTCCTAACATTTATTGATGACTTTAGAAAGAAAATATGGATCTATTTCCTCAAACACAAGTATGAAACCTTTGCAAAGTTGAAGGAGTGCAAGGCTGAAGATGAAAAATAGAGTGCAAAATATGTGAATATTCTCAGGTCAGATGGAGGAGGAGAATATTTTTCAAAAAAAAAAATAACTTTTTGCAAATCACAAGGCATAATCATGCAAACCACATCCAGGTATACTTCACAACAAAATGGAGTGGCTGAGAGGAAAAATCAGACTATAATGAACATGGCAAGGAGCCTTCTTAGAGAGTAATGTATGTCAAATCTATTTTGGGCTAAAGCAGTAGCATGCTCAGTTTATCTCCTGAATAAATCCCCAACCACTAGTGTGAAGATGAAGGTCCCTCAAGAAGCATGGAGTGGGACAAAACTGAATGTTTTTCATCTTAGGACATTTGAATGCATTGCATTCGCTCACATACCTTCTGAATTGAGGAAGAAACTTGATGATAGAAGTGAGAAATATATTTTTGTTGGCTATTGTGAGACATCCAAAGCCTACAGACTCTACAATTCAATTTCAATGAAACTAATTCTCAGTAGAGATGTCAAATTTCTTGAAAATCAGTTCTGGAGTGAGTCTGAAAATCGTCCTATGGACAGTCAAAATCCATTGTTGCCACTTCCTAAAAACACAGAAAATTCAGGATAGAAAACACATCAGCCTGTCTTTCCAATATTGTAGGTACAAGGACAGCTTGAAAGTCCTCATGACAACTCTTCTTCAAGCAGAAATTCATCCTCTGAACTTCAAAACTAGAGAACTCGAAGCTTGAGAGAAATTCATCAGCAGTTGAATGATATTGATCAGCACAATCTTTTTGCATTAATGTCAAGTCAACCTACATCTTTTAAAGAGGCGGCTAAAGAGCCACATTGGGTTCAAGCCATGAACCAATAGATTGACTCCATTGAGAAGAACAAGACACGGCATCTTGTTGATCTTCCCATACATAAGACAAGTATTGGTCTTAAATGGCTTTACAAAAATAAACTCAATGAAAAGGGGCATATTGAAAAACACAAAGCAAGACTTGTTGCCAAAGGATTCTCACAGCAACCAGGCTTTGATTATGGTGAAACTTTTGCTCCAGTGGCAATGTTGGACACTGTAAGGAATCTCTTAGCCATAGCAGCTCAACACAAATGGAAAGTATACCAGATGGATGTCAAGTCATATTTCATGAATGGTGTCTTAGAAGAAGAGGTCTATGTGGATCAAGCCACCTGGATTTGAAGTCAAAGAGAAGCTAGTCAAAGTGTATCGGTTGAAGAAATCCTTGTATGGATTAAAGCAAGCTCCAAGAGCTTGGTACAACATAATTGACACTTACCTAATCAAGAGTGGTTTCAGCAGAAGCCAAAATGAGCCAACTCTATACACCAAAACAAATCAGCAAGGTAAAATTTTGATTGTATGTTTATATGTTGATGACATGATATATACTGGAAATCTTGAGTTAACCAGTTTTAAACATGCCATGCAATTTGAGTTTGAGATGACAGATCTTGGCATAATAAAATATTTTTTGGGGATTGATATTGACCAATCAACCAAAGGGAGTTTTGCCTGTTAGCAAAAGTATGCAACATACATCATCAAAAGATTCTGCATGGAAGACTGCAATCCAATAGAAACTCCTATAACCCTAGGCACAAAATTGAGCAAGCAAGATGAAGGCCTTACAGTGGATTCTACCTTGTACAAAAGTTTAGTATACATTTTGTTGTATCTTACAACAATTAGGCCTGATATTATGTATGCAACCAGCTTTGTTTCCAAGTTCATGGAATCTCCCAAAGATTCTCACTGGAAGATGGCGAAAAGGATTCTGAGATATGTTGTTGCCACTCTCAATTTTGCTTTATGGTACACTCAATTTGAAGATAATCATCTTTCTGGTTACACTAATAGTGATTTTGCAAGCAACCTAGATGACCGAAAAAGCACCTCAGAGTATGCTTTTCACCTAGGCATGAATCTAATTTCTTACGCATCAAAGAAGCAGTGCATTGTCTCAATATCTTTTGTAGAGGCAGAGTATGTCGCTACTACCTCAGCTTCATGTCAAGTTGTGTGGCTGTGAAGACTATTGAATAACATGTCACATACAGAAAAGGAGCCAATTCCTATCTTCTGTGACAATACTTTAGCAATTGCTTTATCCAAAAACCATGTTTTTCATAAGAAAATCAAGCACAGTGACACACCCTTTCACTTCATACGCGAGCTATTCAATAATGGTGAAATCGCCCTTAAATTTTGTGGCTCACGAGATCAGCTCGCAGACATCTTTACAAAGCCATTGGGCAAAACCATTTTTTTTTATTTTCAGAGACAACACTTGGGAATTATCAATGCTGATGTTTGTATTTGTTGAGTTTAAGAAGGAGTGTTAGTTATAACCTCAACAACATATCACTGTACACTGCCAGCGGTTCTGACCAGATGTACTAGTCATTAGGATTTCTTCTTTCGTTGTTCATTCAGTTGTTATGTTTCTCGCCTATAAAGTTTAACCTATCATCTAATACGTTTGCGCTATGCACATTCTTATTCCCAATCAACCTATCTTCTCTGTATTATCTTCTTCATTTCTTATTTTGTCAGTTTCTTCCTCTAACATGTCAGGGAGCTTTAGAAATCTAAGGTTTTTAGGGAACATGGCGTACATGGAGTGTTTAATGGAGCAACAACCTATAGTAATTCCCTACGCGTCCATTCTTGATTCCTCAAATTTTCAAAATTTCATCGGCTCTGCATTTTCCGTCGGATCCCCTGTTCCATGGTTTGAAGCATGGCACATGGAGAGGGAAGCAAATGGATCGATCAAAATCACTCATGCATTCTGGCCACGGCAGTGCATTCCAACGGTTAAAGGTTTGTGCATTCTGCCGTCGCCCCGCAAATACGCAACTTTCAGCGATATCTGAAAAATAATTGATCTCAAGAATACTTTCAATGCTTCTGCGAACCGAGCCTGAATGAGACGGAACGCCTGCAAGAGATGCCAAGGAAAGGTCACTGGCAATGCTGTGGAGATGCTCAATCTCAAAAACTCGAAAGAGTTTGCGCCCTGCAGGATGGCAATGACTAACGAAATCTGGGAAAAGGACCCGTCGAAGGAGAGGTATGGGGTGTATGTTGGGTGTGTTTTGTAGGTTTTGGGGGGCTGGGCACATCGTCGCTCGTTCCGTCCTCGACCCTGCCCCCAGCTTTACATGAACCGATGGCAGCAAGATGAGGAGAAGCAACCCTGTCTCGCTCGTTGCCAGTGGTGGAATGGTCCTGCTGGTGTTGGCCGCGTTAATTGTGGTGAAATTCAAAAAAAGGAACAAGCCTTTCTAGGATTCCACCTCAAGTGCTCGTTGCAGGTAGTATTGAAATATGAGGTTTCTAACATTTTGCCTATACTTTAGAACAACAGAAACTGAAATTTTCAACTACGATTGCAGGCCCTCAGATTAAGCCATATGGGTAGAAGAAAGAGGCTGGAGATGATTGCACAAGAGTCGTGACAGAAGGATGAGTCAAAATGGAAGCAGCCAAAGATGGTTTTAATGAGATAAATCAACTGGGCAGTGGAAATAATAATCAGGTGAGTAGTAAGAATGAACATATTCTTATTCTTTCTCAAATACCATAGGAAAGTCAATTCTATGTGTTTCTGATCTTGATTGCAATAATAGGAAAGAGGCTTGTCATCAAAATACAATGGAAGTGAGAACAGAAAGAATCCAAGTTGCTCTCAGTACCCACTAGTTAATGAGTTGAGTTGAGTGGGTGCCATAATCTCCATGAGTTGAGTGGATCACATAATCTCCATGAATTAAGTTCACATGTGACTTCTCTCAGAGTTCTTAGTCGTTTTTACTCCCCGAAAGAACTCTCAATGGAAAGTAATATTAAGGCAAATGCTTTCCCTTTTATCTTTTGGGTTAAGTTTTGATCATCTTGGTTTCATTAAAGAGGAGATTCATGAGGCAATTTTTTT
>ML777864.1:970327-996160 GCA_009831015.1 Picea engelmannii
AAAGAGTTTTATTAAGAAATCAAGTAAATTGATTTTTTTTTTAAATTACATAATTATATTTATGCTTTAAAACATAATTATATTTATGTTCTAAATATATTGAAGAACATCTCACAGGTGTATAAGTGTTATTGGAATTCTTATGTACAATTATTATTTCAAAGATAAACAAAATGATGTAAACCACTTATAAACTAGGTAAGTATTAGTAAATGACTATACTAGTATTTTCAACAATATTATTCAATTTAATCTTTATTACACTTACCAATGTTGCACTAAGTTGAATATGTTTGCAATAACTTGAATTTACAATATAAAAGCTTCAATATTTTGTAAATTTACATATTATGCTTTATTTTGGGTTGAATATGTTTGCAATAACTTGAATTTACAATATAAAAGCTTCAATATTTTGTAAATTTACATATTATGCTTTATTTTGGACTTTTCAAATTGTAATTGTATTTCATAATCAATTTTTTCATAAATGACTTTTCAAATTGTAATTGTATTTTATAATCAATTTTAAATAAAGTATCACATAGTTCTATCTTTTCTCATAAATGACTTTTCAAATTGTAATTGTATTTTATAGTTAATTTTAAATAAAATATCACATAGTTATATCTTTCCTTTGAATTCCTCATTAGTGGATACCCCACCTAACATATGTGCATTTTGGAACTGATTTTAACACATACATGCCTCTTACTATAATGATTTTAAGAATTAGTAAAACCATATATCATCAAGCAACTTTCTCATCTCTTTATAGATTTGTGGTATGGGATGAATTATTTTACATAAACATTCAATAAAGAAATAGATTATGAAATTATCTCTTCATATAGCATTACAAAGTAGGAATTTTAGGTTGATTTATGTTCATCAACATATTTTACCCAATTTATTGATTATTTGAATACATTTCAACCCCATTAAATATGATTCCATATAGGTATTTGTTTTATGAAGATTTATATGGTTGTTAATAAATTTGATTTTGTCTTAAGAAACTAGCAATAAATGTAATTTTATTGAATGTGCACCATTATATACATTATGTTGCAAATTGACCTTTAATATGGTAGTTATTGAATAATTTTTTTCTTGATGGCAGGTACACATCTTGTATAATTTTATATTCAATCTCAAAGTAATATTAACTAGTTGCTTATAGAATATTAATTTTGATCTTATATCTTAATTAAGATATTGTTGTTGTTCTAACACTAAGACATCCAAACAATAACAATATTTCCATAATTAATTATCATACAATTTGTTGAATGTATTTATGTATAAACATTAAAAAAAACTCATGTCATTATTTAACATAGCCATACTAACATGGTAAAACATTAATCAATAATTAAACAAACACAAAGAGTTAAATTAGTCAAACAAGGGCACTATGTTAGGTGAATTTTATGGTTGAAAATTGGTTTATGTTAAAAGTTCTAGATTTAGGTTAGGTTGTAACAAATCTAGAGTATTAAGTGGGAGTAGCTAGTACATGGCACCAAAATTCTTGGGAAGAAAGATTTTTAAATTATAGGATTGCATTGAGAGTAAGTGATCTTGGTTGTACTAATGATATTTTCTCCATGGCCATGTGTGGTTGGTGTGCAGTTGTACTAATGAGGTCATGTGTGGTGGTTTAAAACCTCTTCCATGGCCATCAATCTCAAGAAGCATCATTTAGAATGCCAAGCCCTTGATTTCATCCCTCGATATTACGATGGTCTCAATACCTATTCATGGTGTGTGATACCTCCTACTTGTGCTCATGTATTTTTAGTGGGAGGCTAAAGACTACAAATTTCATTTGGTGGTTTAAGGTCTCATTCATGGCTATCGAGCTAGAGAAGCATCATTTAGATACTAAGTCACTTGTTTTCAATCCTTGGCCATTGTCAAGGCCTGAAGATTAGTATATGGTACACAATACCATGTAACAATGTTCGTATTCCTAGTGGGAGGAAAAATATCCCCTATAATTGTCATGTGTGGTGGTTTGAGGTCTCCTTCATGAACACCAAGCCCATAAAGCCTCATTCAAGGCCTAATGCCATTGATTTTATCTTTTCGCCATTATCATGACCCTCATATGTGTATGTGGTGCACATACCTCCTAGTGGCATTCATATTCACATAGAGATATGAAAGATACACTACAACTGCTATGATTGGTGGTTGGATGTCTTGTTCATGTGCGTCGAGCATGAGAGGACTCATTCGAGTCCTAAGTCGAATGTTTCCATCCCTTGAATATTGTGAAGTCTTTGAGGCCAATGCATGGTGTGCAATATCTCCTGAACACGCTCATAGTCTTAGTCAGAGTCCAAATATATACTACATACGTTGAGTGATGGTAGGCCTCTTCCATGCCCCTTGATCATAAGAAGCATCATTCAGGGCCTAAGGCCCTTGATTTCATCCCCCAACCATCATGAAGGCCTCAATATGTATTTGTCGTGCATAATACCTCTTAATGATGTTCATGTATTTTCAAGTGGAGGTAAAATATCCCCTACAAATGTCATGTAATGTGGTTTGAGGCCTTTTTAATGGTCGTTGATGCCTCAAGACTCAAATTTGGTGCATAATACCTCTTAACAATAGTCATGCTCATATTTGGACGCCAAATATGCCTTGTAGTGGCCATGTTTGGTGGTTTGAAGCCTCATCCATGACCCATACATGCAGTTACATCAAAAGGTTCCTTGAATATTTCAATTTGATCTCTTTTCATGAAAGTTTTTTCAAAGGTTCTTCGAAAGTGAAGTTTTTTTTTTTTTTCATCTATTACAGTCCCTTTATTCAAAGTGATAAGTTCCTCTATTGGTCGAGGTTCTTGCATTAAGGGTTCATTGTAAAATTCCTTTCATTAAGGCTTTGAGTTCATGTTCGTTCATGAGTGAAATTTCGTTCCTTGGCCAAAATTTCCTTCGTCAAAGACTTTCATTGGTTAATTTCGATGTAGGAATTATGGCTGATGGGAAATCTAACCAACATGAACAATGATTGATAGAACTATGACTAAAAATAACTTTGATGAAGGAAGAAGACTTCTATGAAACAAAAACCTGAGATGATCATCAATGATGAAAGGGAAAAATTAAGAATTACTGGAAACTCAATGGAAGAAAACCACTACGAAACAAGAACTATGGCCTAGAATAATTGACCCAAGGGAGATTAAGGACAAATAAATGAGAATTTTTTGGTACTATTCTCACATAGACCAACAATAAAAAAATCTTATCAAGAATCAACAAACCACCAATTTCAACTTATCTAAATAGCTTCCATATTAGGGTTACCCACCATCATGGCACATTCAAATTGGATATAGAATGCACCTAGATTTTCTAGGTGCACCTGGTTTCACTCTATTCCAATTTTTCACACTAATTTATAATGTGAATCTATCAAATATGGACTAAAAATTGCTAATATGAGAAGGCCAGTAAATACTAATTTCCCAAATTGTTTGGGACAACAGATATAGACACTAATGATTCAATGTCATTTAACATGAAAGAAAAGCCATTTATAGATAATAAAAATGCAGAGGTTGCATTATGTAATGTAGAAAATAGGTCGAGATTGTGGCATCAAAGTTTGGCCATGTAAATGCCAAAATCTTAGTATTAGAAATGGAAAGAAAAATCATGGTAGATGGCACGAGTTTGAAGAGTGGTTTTGAATTTGTAGTGTGTAAATATTATGCAATTGGAACATTTCAATGCCCTTTTTTGAAGTTTTTTGTGAAGGAGCACAAGTTCCATAGTTTTGGAATGGGTTGGACAACATAATGGATGTGCATGGTATGTAGTATGTAGTGTGTAGATAAGAAAGGTAGCACATATATCCAGAATACACTTGTGACAACAATGTTTGTGTAAAAGAATATAATGGTTGGCAATTAGTAGGTCTAATTTAGGACTTCTAGAATATTTATTTACCAGCTTTGTAAAGCTATAAACATAGATTTATTTCCATTGTAAAGTGTTTTAGATGTTCTACTCATTAGCATCAATAATTTTGGTTGTAATCCCAAGGTTTTCGAAGGGATAGAGTCACCCTAACACTATTAATGTTGAGGCATATTTTTAAAATGGGTGTAACTACTCGTAATCAAAATTATGGATTGTCACACATGTAAAATGGATGGTGTGTTTTCTTGTTACGATGCTGCAAAAGAAATGAAGAAATGAAAACATAATAATTTCCCAAGGTCATATTATTTGAAGGCATTCCACATGTCATAATTCCATAATTCAAAGTTCCAAAGGGCGTAGTTCCAAAGGTCAGTTACATGGGTCATTGTTCTCAGGGTCACAGTTCCATAGGTCATAGTTCCACGGGTCATAATTCCTTAGGTCACAATTCCAGATATCATAGTTCCAGAGGTCATTCCATGGGTCATACTTCCATAGGTCAAAGTTCTAGAGGGCATAGTTTTAGAGGTCATAGTTCCAGAAGTCATAGTTCCTAGGTTCATTGTTCCAAAGGTCATAGTTCCAAAGGTGCTCCATAGGTAATAATTCCACGGGTCATAGTTCTAGAGGTCATAGTTCCACAAGTCATAGTTCCTAGGGTCATTTCACAAGTCACGGTTCCATAATTCGAAGTTCTAGAGGTCATAGTTCCATAGTTCATAGTTCATGGGGTCACAATTCCACAGGTCATAGTTCCACAAGTCATAGTTCCTAGGGTCATTTCACAGGTCGCAGTTCCATAATTCAAAGTTCCAGAGCTCATAGTTCCACAGTTCATAGTTCATGGGGTCACAATTCCACAGGTCATAGTTCTTGGGGTCATAGTTCCTGGGATAACAATTTCAGAGGTCATAGTTCCATAGGTCAAATTTCTAGAGGGCATAGTTCCAAAGGTCATAGTTCCTGGGGTCATATATATAGAGGTCATGGTTCCATAGGTCATAGTTCCACATGTCATAGCTCTAGAGGTCATAGTTTCACAGTTCATAGCTCCTAGGGTCATTCCATAGGTCATAGCTCTAGAGTTCAAAGTTCCATAGGTCATATTTCCCGGGTTCACAATTCCATGGGTCAGTTCCTGGGGTCGTAGTTCCACAGGTCATAGTTCCTGGGGTCACAGTTCCACAGGTCATAGTTCCAGAGTTCATTCCAAAGGTAATAGTTCCAGAGGCCAAAGTTCCATAGGGAATCGTTCCATAGGTCATAATTCCAAAGCCCAAAGTTCCAAAGGGCATAGTTCCACATTTCATAGTTCCTAAGGTCACTGTTCCAAATTTCATAATTCTATTGGTCATAGTTCCTAGGGTAACAATTCCAGAGGTCATAGTTCCTAGGGTAACAATTCCAGAGGTCATAGTTCTATATATCATAGTTCCACATATCATAGTTCCTGGGGTAACAATTTAAAAAATAAAGAAACAATTTTAGCTTTGGATTTTTTTTTTAGGGATACTTAGAGGAAAAAATTGCAAACAAATGATTGATATTGTTGAAAGAAATGAAAAAGTTAGAGAATGAAGTGGTGAAGTGGTGATATTTGGGTGTTGATGAGTTATGGTTGGAAAGGTTTTGCATTTTCCTTTTCATTGTGAATTGAGTGTCTAAATGTATCTTAATTTTATCACCCACAATCGACACCCACCATAGTTAGAATGTCCATTATTCAAACATGCCACAATGTTTATAGTGCACAATCTGTGTAGTATTTTATAGGAGTGAGTTTATATCTAGAGATATAGTGATTATGTGGCTAATATTTAAAGCACAAAATATGCTTCTACAATTACATGGAGGAGTAGTGGGCATTGGTAATGGAGTACCCTACTCATACAAGGATCATCTCTTAGGGATGTAGTCAATGAAAACCGTTTACAGTTGTGTTGACTCATTTGTCCAATGTGTATATCATGGAGAAATCAAAGGAGTTTCCAATTTTGGTGATAATATAGGACATAGTTTTTGGCATCCTTGTATACTGTAAATCCAAGGTAGTGATCTACTAGTTTAATGGACTTTGACCTCCTACATTAGATTCATATCAATGGCTCTTTAAGGATTATGAGGTATATCTTGTTTCTAAAGGGTTTTTTAATAGTACGACTTTACACTCTTGTTGATTATTAGAAAGTTTTCAAGGAGGGTCATTGGTTATGGGGAAGAGAGGGTACTTTTGTTATCCCATGGTTTGTAGAATTTAATCTATCTAATATGTCTATAACCAAAATTCTTGTATCAGTAGGTCTCCTTAGTATACCAATCCCTTTTTCAGAGTTATCGGTTTTAGAGGACATATGGAATTTGTTGGGCTGATATTTAAAATCATATACCAATAGGACTAGGCTTGGTATTTCACATATGCCTATATTTGTTTGGTGATTGAACGTAGTAAGGGCTTGCCGAATAAGATTATGCTTTAAAGGAAAGTCCCATATGAATGTAGAAATTGGATTATCAAAATATAGCATTCTGGTGTTGGATATGTCAACAACAATAAACATGTCCTCAAGAAAAAACTTATCCTAAACAGACAAAAGGTCATAAACCAAAACCCAAAGGATGGCACTCATTTGAACAATATGTGTTGGATGATGAAGAAGAATGAAGTGCATAAAATTAATAAAACATAGATCTAGAGAAGGATATTAATGGATGCCCCCAAATGCAAGTTGATGAAGCAACACTCTTTGTGGTGAATAGAGAAGATGATTAGAATCCCATGAGGGTGATAATTCCCAATGAAACCTCATTCGGGTGAATAAAGAGAATAAATGGATTTGAAAACTCTAATTCCGATAAGGAAATGACACACCTTTCATATAATGGACATCTAATTTCTTCTTTGAATCTTGTCCATCCAATTTTTTATTTACCCTTTGTCCCTCTGGACCCTTTTCTAGTGGTGTGGCATGAGGCTAAAAAGAAGAAAAGGAAAAAGACATGATTGAGGACTATTGCATGGGAAAAAAATGTTCACTAATATGTATATTAACATTTGTTTATTAGATGCAAGGATGATCATCTTCCCAAATCTTATGAAATGCTTTTGTAACATTTATAGAATGTAAAAAAAATTAGACAAATTCAATTTTTTTGGCAAGACAAAGGTCTACCTTCACTCTTTTTTCTAGAAATTTAAGTAATCTAAATCATTTTAAAAAGGACCAAAACCTCTTGTACAAAGTTTCATGAAATCAATTCCTATCATTCAAAATCAAGTAAAGCTATAACATGTAGAAAAAAATGCCTAACTTCAATGTGTAGTCTAAACATGCTAGGATTTCAACATTTTCAGTTCACATTTTTCCCACTGTTTTTTACAAAAATCCAGCCAAAAATTTAGAAGAAATGTTAGATTTGCAAAGATTAGTGGTTCAGAATGCACAAACAAGGTGAAATAAAGTTTTGGAGAGGGTTGAATCCATTTATGCATTCATAAATGCAATTTTAACAATAAAAAGTTGAAATTTAACCAAAATTATATAACCAAATTTTAATGATAATTGTTAAAAAAAAAAGTTAAAAAACCGCTTCTAACTCAAATAACATTTTCCAAAAAAATTTATTTTCTCTTAAATTACTTATATTTAATTTATAAATTTAAGTAAAAGTACACAAGTTGACTTTTTTTTTTTAACTAAAATCTTAATATATCTTAAAACCCAGTTTTAAGTTACTTGTATTTATAAATTTACTTAAAAATGTACAAGTTGACATTTTTTTTTTTTAAACAAAAATCTTGATATATTTTAAAACCCACTTTTAAATTTAATTAGAAAAAAGTTTGATCCTAAACTAAAAAGTATGACTGTAATGTTTCAGATATTTATAAGATTTCTCGACAAGTTGGCAAAGAGTTTGATCCAACAGAAACTGGATGATTTTGATAATTGAGAAAACCACAAAATTAAAGATTATAATATTGGACTTACCATTAACCCATAGTACTAATTAATAATTGAGAAATAAGAAATTAGATTATAATGATGATTAATATTTTCCTAAAAGAGTTTATCCAAAAATTAGATGATTTTGATAATTGAAAAAACTACAAAATTAAATATTATAATATTGGACTACCATCAATTTATAAAATTAATTAATAATTGAGAAATAAAAAATTAGATTATAATAGTGTTGTTTAATTGTTTTATGTTTTTGTTTTTTTCCTTAAAATACTGAAATATAATTTTTTATGAAATTATAATTTTTTGTTGTTTAAATTGTATTTCTAAATACAGAATTGAATTTAACATGCTACATGCTAAAAAAAAACCCTTAAAAAGTTAGGATTATACACATTTAACCATTCAAATCTATATAGCTAACAATATCTCACTAAATTTTTAACAAAATTAACAAAGAGTTTGATCCAACTAAAACCTGATGATTTTGATAATTGAGAAAACCACAAAATTAAAAATTATATTATTGGATTCAAAACAATATCTCACCAAATTTAACGCTAATACAAAAGTTGACAAAGAATTTGATCCACCTAAAACTGGTTGATTTTGATAATTGGGAAAACCACAAAATTAAAGATTATATTATTGAATTCAAATCTATATCCAACCATATTTCACCAAATTTCAGTCAAATACAAAAATTGGCAAAGAGTTTGATCCAACTGAAACGGGATGATTTTGATAATTGAGAAAACCACAAAATTAAAGATTATATTATTGGAGCGTCACGGTTCAGTTTATCTACCATCAACCCATAGACCTAATCAATGAGTGACCTAATCAATAAATGAGAAATGAGAAATTAGATTACAACATCATCCACGTTTTTGGAGGCGGCAGCGACAAGAAATTAATTTGATGAGACAGGATAGCAGCATGGTTCATCAAACGCGATTTTTTCTGGAATATTCCAACGGATCATTCGATGCTTCTGCCACGGCCTCGACCCTTGAAACTATATGAGTTTGACCGCTGGGAGCGTTCATGAGTCCTGCATTTAGAACCCTGGTGCCTGAATCATGGCTGTAGATGGGGTAGGATCATCTGGCTGTTGAAGGAATCGCAGCTTGAGAGCTTCCTCTGAGCGCAAGGGAAGCACACTATATCGAGAGTCCGAGATGATTGTTTTCTTGTACTGTATTGGATGGAGGCATCAAAAATAATATTGTTAATCTTGCCGTGATTACAAAGTGCAGAAAAATCATGCCAGAAAGAGTTTCGAATTTCTGGTTTGATATCGCTGCGAAGCATTGCTATAGATTTTGCAGCTCTAATGACGTTAAATGCAGGAATTTGGAGCTGCCTGCTTCGATGGGAATGGGAGGAATAGGGAGAAACCAAAGCAAAAAACAGCACATTTGGATTGGTCTCATTTCAAGTCTTCTGCAGATCACACCTCGCAATCATCACCAGCAACTGCGATGTACATGCGTATTTAGCATTACAATAACGCTGTTGGTGGCGTTGTATTAGAATTCCGTGCTACAAGTCGTGTCATCCGCCTGTGTGCTTGTTGTTGTTTAACCATTTTGGCCAGAGTAGCAAAGTTGAAAGTGAAACAGACTTGGATGCGGCAAAATAACAAATGATTTAGTAAATGGGGCATTTGCTTGAGCATGTGTTCTACAAAGAGTAAAGAGATAAAAACTTTTGTTATGGATAAGTTCCACAAACGTACTTGGGAGAAAGAGCTAGGAAGAAAGAAGAAGTACTACATTGAAGAGGTTAACCCCACTCATAACCATCAACAAAAGGCCTACATAGGGGCCAATATTTCTTGGAGATCTAAAATTCTTATTGCTCAATTGGACTAATTCTCATCAACTCAGTTGAACATTTCATTTTACAATGTGAGGCCCTCAAAGACAGCAGGGAAAATTATGCAAGTATTGTGGCAACTAATTCTTGGGATAATCTATTCAACAAAGAGTTTGTTGAGAAGCTGGGAGCTATTGTTGTAAAACTTCACAGGAAAAGGGCCGAATACAAAAGCCAGATGAACAAACGATCTGTCCCATAGACTATTTTTAGCCTCTGAACGTTAAAAATACTTTCTTTCTTTCTTTCCAAATTGTAAACATGCCACCAAAATTTATCAAGCTTTCAAAAGAGAAGAAATATTATGGAGTGTGACGATCGATTTCAAATGCTAGCTATTCGGTACGCTAGGGCTTTTGGCTAAAGTACATCCGCCATCAAAAGCTTCCTTAGTTGTTGTGATATTTTTACTGAAGTGCTCATATGCATGCCATGGCAATTACCTTAGCGAATGCTCTTTTCCTTGTTACGGTAAGAAATGGGTATGGTTTTATGTCCAACTTAAGATATACTTTGACAGAAACCATCTTTTAGGAAGTTTATATTATATATCTGGGTGCATGGCTGTGTTGGTTAGTTGTTATACGAAATAGTTTTTATTTTGTTGGAATCTGGCGATATAAATTTATACAGAATCATTATTTTTTGTTATTCAAAATTAATTTTTGAATGTAGAAATGGATTCAACATGCTGAAAAACTCCAGGGACACTAGTATTATACAGAAATAATCACTCAAATTTACAAATCCAACAATTTCTAACTTCAGGAGCAAACTACTAACTTTGCTAATCTGCGCTATGGCCAGTCTAATTAGACTGATAAACCTACATCCATTCAGTATTGAAAATTGGATATGAAAAATGACCAGAATTAATAGCCTTTTAATTATATATATGATAAATTTACATCCATTTGATATTGAAAATAACCATTTGATATTAAAAATGACAAATTAGGTTTTTTTAATGGACATGATTTGATAGAAAATATTCTTCTTGTCGCAATGAATGAAAGATTGTGATTTTAGCCATTATCCATATTTCCTTAGTTCATTCATCCTTTTTTAACAGCCTTCCACTCGTGCATTCATAAATGTCTTCTGAGTTGATCAGCCACAGATTATGTGGTTGGGCTAATTTCTTAGTATTTAAAATAAAATCATGAAATATCATATTGCTTTGTATAAATTTTATTAGGATTTTATAATAAAATTAAATAAAAAAATTATTAAAAAAAATTATAATTTAGAATATTTAAACTACAATTTATAAATTTTATAATAAAATTAAATAAAAAATATATTAAGAAAAAAAATTCCATAATTTAAAACATTTAAATTACAACTTATAAATTGAAGGTTCTAAAATTGATATATCTGTGTTGTAATGGGTGTTGTGTAACCTTTATAAATTAAAGGTTCAGAAATTGATACATGTGTTGTAATGGATGTTGTTTAACCTTTTGGCATTTATTTGCCAAGAATCAACTTTTTTTTTTTTTTCACTTTCGGTGGTTTTGGATTAATCAACTTATTTTTTTCACTTTCGGTGGTTTTGGATTAATCAACTTATTTTTTTCAATTAGCATTAATTCATTAACTCCTCAAATGACTTAACATCAAACACATCAACTCTATTGCGTTGGTATGGGAGTATCAAGGATAACCCTCAGCCTCTCCAGCACGTGAGCCATTATCCCGACTCCGTTTATGGAATTCCTTGGTCAAGCCATTATCACGACTCTATTTATTGAATACCTTGCTATTGATCACTGTTGGCTTTGTGGGATAATGGAGTGCTTTGATTTTTGGAATTGGACAAAAATGTGGCTTGGACCTTAACGCGACTAACCTCCTAGTAAATGCTATCTGCATTTGGGTTTCCTCTCAACTCTGGTTATTATATTTCAAATTGGAAAGATTCTCAAAGGAATGTGGCAAAGGTTTTCTAGCTTATGGTTAAGGCTTTTTAAATTCATTCCATGGGAAGGTGTTTATGAATTAGCTTTTATCTCCATTTTGTCTGGTTTTTTATTTTTGTTTCAGTTTTTGCCAAAAAAAAAAAAATTGCGGGGGGCATATCATAAGGAAAATCTAGTTTATGGTTTTTATTAAGTTTCAATTTTCAAAGGACAAGTAGGTTGTCTCGTGATTTCTTATATGTTTTGTTGGTTAGAGACTCATTTTCTAGCTTCGACATCTTTTATCTGGTTTACATAGCAAGCAACTCACCCATGGAGAACATAGACTTTATGGAATTTAGGAGAACCATAAGAAGACATGAGGAATACATATAGTCTAATAGGAATTCTATGTTCTTAGTGAAAACTAAAGTGCATGAGAAGAAGCACCATTGGGTCTCCAAGCTTGCAACCATCATGAATTTACTAGCTCAACAAAAATAGAGGATTAATATCTTAGAAGAAGAAGAATGCATTATGTTGTGGAACTTGGCTCTTAACCTAAATAATGTTGTTTATCCACAACCTTAAATAACAAGGTATCAAGTTAAACTGGAGGAAGATGAAAAGGTCAACCAACTAATGGAACTAATAGATATTGAGTAGCAAAACTCTTCTCTTTTAAATGTTGATCAAGAGAAAGCCAATAATCATCATGTATTTAGTTAGTTGCTATGTTTTTGTGTCATTAGATTTTTAGATTTTTTTATCAAACATATTACTTATATGAAAAGTTAAACATACTACTTACATGAAAAGTTAGAGGGTTTATTATATAATCTCTTCATCTAAATTACTTATTATGTCTCATGAAATTAACTTAATATGTCTTGTAAAATTGTAGAATTCTCCTTTTATATAATGTTATTAACTTAACTATAACATTTTAATATCACATAATATTTCATGTTTTATTAAAAGAAATCTTTCATAATACAAATTTGAAAGATACTATTTATGTAGTGTCTATATGGATGTATAACTGTAGAAATGATTGTATAATTTTGGACATTATAGTATCTGTATGATGAAGACAAGAGCACTAGTTAGCAATGTCTTTTATAAGCATGATAAGAGATATATAGAATCAATGTTCAATGTAACCATCTCATGTATTTTTGAAAGTTTCACTTGATTCTCAATAGAATAGAAGTGAAACTAAACTCCCCAAAAAATACTACTAAAGGGTGAAGGGCCAATGACTCTTATTAATTTAAGAATTAGATTTTTTTTTGGTATGGGAGTGATTCAAAAGTTAAAGAAAATTGCAGATTGAATTTTTTAAATTAAACTATTTTATTTTATATTTATTTTTGCAGAATGAATTTTTTAAATGAAAGGATTTTATTTTATAATTTATAATGTTTTTAGAGAAACATGCTATTGTATCTGTAGATTTGAGTGGTTAATTCTGTGTAATTTAATGCCCCGAAATTTTTTCAACACGTTGAATCCATTTTTTTATTAATAAATGCAATTTAAACAACAAAATATTGTGATTTCATGTAAATTTATATAGCCAAATTCCTTTACTAAAGTAGAACAGTTAAACAACATCAAAAGGAATAAATGAGCGCCTTTATCACATGTAAAGGAAGTAGCACAAATATAAAATAGCAGTGTAACGTCAAGTTAAAATAATGAAACAAAACCATTTCACTTAAATAACAAGTGTTGGTGTCGCTGCCCAAAAGCTTAAGTGGACATAGATGGAGATGGTTGTTGTAAATATGCCAACGAATTTCTTCATGTGATCACATGCACATGCACATGCATGCAACTATGTTAATGTGCATGCATGCAATCTATTTATGAACTACTCGTGTAACTATGTGATCTATTCATGATCAGTTTGTATAACTAAGTGATAGTTGTTATATATATGAGCATACCCATAGAGGTGGAGTACAATGTGTCTGCAAGCGTGTGCAAGGAGAAGAGAGAAGAGTGTGTGAGGAGAGGATGATTGTATGCCTATGAAGGCTATTTTAATTCTCCCTTGAATAATGAGAATATCGATAGTCATTGCCTGTGGTTTTTTCCCTCACTAAGTTTCCACATAAATCATTGTGTGTGTATGATTGATGTGCTTGGTTCAATGCGTGTTTGATCTTGCTTATTTTATGCTCTGTTATATGCTATGTTTAGCTTTGGTTTCCTAACAAGTGGTATCATAGCTTAGAGTTGAAGGAGCAAAGAGAGAAGGAGAAGAGAATCTGGTCATTGGATCGAAGAGCTTGGTTTATTAGAAGTTGTGATTTTCTTTTGGATGGTTGTTTCTACTAATGGCAAAAGTGCAGAGTTCCAAGTTTCAGGTGGAAAAGTTCAATGGTAAGAATAGATTTGTGCTATGGAAGCTCAATATGCGATATCTACTTGTGCAACAAGGATTGCAAAAGGCCTTGGTTGGAAACTCAAAGAAACCAGCAAGCATGACAAACGAGGACTAGGAGGATCTGGATGCAAGATCCCTCAGTACTATTTGTTTGTGCCTGTCAGATGAGGTGTTTTTTAACATCGTTGAAGAGATGACAACAACAGGTTTGTGGACCAAAGTGGAGAGTTTGTATATGACAAAGAACTTGTCAAACAGAATCTTCTTGAAGAGGCAGTTGTATAGCTTGCGGATGAAAGAAGGTACGAAAATTGTTGATCACTTGAATGTTTTCAATAGTTTGATTTGTTAATTAACTAATATGGAAGTAAAGTTCGAAGATGAGGACAAGGCAATTACGCTACTTTGTTCGTTGCCTGAGTCTTGGGACCATCTGGTCACAACTGTGTGGTTTAACACAACATATGCCATTGATTATGACACTGTTGTGGGAGCTTTGTTGTCTGAGGAGATAAAGAAAACATCCAATAAATAAACCTCAAAAATAGAAGCAATGGTGGTCAGAGGTCAATCTACAGAAAGAGGGAAAAGTCAGAGGGGTATGTCAAGGTCTAAGTCAAGAGGCAAGAAGAGTAAGCATAAATGTTGGTTCTGTGGAAAATCTGGGCATCTCAAGAAGGATTGCTAGAAAAGACAGAATGCATCCAAGGAGGACTCCACAAAAGAATCAAAGGAAGATGATGTAGCATAAACAAGTTCAGGTTCCAGTTCAGGTATGGTTGATGATGTATTGTCTACTTGTGATGTTTCACATCAAAATCAACATTGGTTGTTAGATTCCGGTGCGTCCAGTCACATGTGTCTTCATAGAAATTGGTTCTCAATTTACCAATCTATTGATGATGGTATTGTTTTTATGGAAAATGATTTTTATTATAAAATTGTTGGAGTTGGTAGCGTCCGGATTAGAATGCATGATGGTTTTGTAATAACATTAACAAATGTAAGACATGTACCTGAACTTAGAAATAACTTGATATATTTGGGAGTTCTATATTCTGTTCGTTACAAGTGTACAACTCAAGGTGGAGTACTGAAGGTGTCCAAAGGCATCTTAGTAGTCATGAAGGAAAAGAGGATCGGGAACCTTTATCAGCTTGAAGGAAGGACAGAGGTAAATCAAGAAGTGGTAGCATCTGAAGATGCAAGTGACTATGTTCATTTATGGCATCAATGTTTGGGTCATATGAGCGAGGAAGGGCTTTAGGTACTAGTTGATCATAAGTCACTTCCAAGTTTGAAGTTTATGAATTTGAATTTCTGCAAGAATTGTGTTTTTGGAAAATAGTGTAGACAGAAGTTGAAAACAAGAAGGCATATAAGCAAAGGTATCCTTGATTACATTCATTCAGATGTTTGGGGACCATCCCCTGCAATTTCTCTTAGAGGATCGTCATATTTTGTGACATTTATAGATGATTATTCTAGGAAGGTTTGGATCTATTTACTTAAAAGAAAAGATGATGTATTTAACACTTTTAAGCAATCCAAAGCTTTGGTTGAAAAGAGCACTAACAGGTCAATCAAGTGTTTAAGGACAGATAATGGAGGTGAGTTCACATCTTTGGAATTTGAGAACTATTGCAAGGAAGTTGGGATCGAAAGACATAAGACCACGGTTTATACTGCTCAGCAAAATGGTGTTGCTAAATGCATGAATATGACTCTTCTAGAGAGAGAAAGGAGAATGCTCAATAATGCCAATATGCAGCAGGAATTGTGGGCATAAGTAGTTCTTACAACATGCTATCTGATAAATCGATCACCATCAATTGCAATAAATTATAATATTCCAGAAGAGGTATCGACAGGTCATTCATGTGATTTTTTAAATCTGAGAATATTTGGTTGTGATGCTTATGCTCTTATTTATAAATATCAATGTTCTAAGTTAGATCCTAGATCAAAGAAATATGTCTTTTTTGGTTATGGTGATGGAGTTAAGGGGTACAGACTATGGGATCCTACTTCCCACAAACTCATCATAAGCAGAGATTTAGTACTTTATGAATCCTCACTCTTAAAATTAGAATTGGTAGATGTTGATGTGAGACAAAAATAAGTACCGCAAGTTCAGCAAATTCAGTGAGAAACTCAACCATATTCAGAAAGGTAGGAGCATGAAGAATTTCCAGAAGAAGAAGATGAAGATGTAGAAGTTCCATAAGAAGAAGATGAATATGTAGATGCATAAATTATCCAGGAAACTGAGGATATGCCTCAACCATCTCTGAGGAGATATTCACGGGTCAGGAATCCTCCTACAAGGTATGATGATTATGTTTCATCTTTGGCTTTAGTTTTTATTGATGAAGAACCTAATTGTTTTCAGGAATAAATTAAGGTATCTGAAAGTGCTCAATGGAAGAAAGATATGAAAGAATAAATGGATGCCTTAGAAAGGAATAAAACATGGGACCTGGTAGAACTTCCAAAGGACAAGAAGGTTGTCGGATGCAAGTGGATCTACAAACTAAAAAAGGGTGTTGATGATAAATTCGAAAGGCATAAAGAAAGACTAGTAGCCAAAGGGTATTCTCAAAAGGAAGGTATTGATTTTCATGAGAGCTTTTCACCAGTTGTGAAGCTTGTTTCAGCTCGTGTTATGTTAGCTACTTGATCCTGAGTTAGAGAAGATAGATGTTAAAACAATGTTTCTACATGGAGATTTAGATGAGGATATATATATGGAACAACCAAAAGGGTTTGTTCATGATCACAATAAGATGTTTGTTTGCAAACTCAAGAAGTCATTGTATGGCCTAAAACATTCTCCCAGGCAATGGTACAAGAAGTTTGATTCCTTCATGGTGAGCCTAAATTTTACAAGAAGTGAATATGATCATTGTGTTTACTTTAAAAAGTTGGAAAATGGCATGTTCATTATTTTGGTGTTATATGTTGACGATATGCTTGTGGCCAGCAAGAGCATGGTCAAAATAAACAGGTTAAAGGCTCAGTTGGCTAGGGAGTTTGATATGAAGGATCTAGGAGCAGCAAAACAAATCTTAGGCATGGAGATACACAGAGACATGAAAAATGGTAAGATATGGTTATCACAACATAAGTATGTGGAGAAAATACTTATGATATTCGGTATGAATAATGTGAAACCCGTACATATCCCTTTGGATTCCCATTTCAATCTTTCTTCAAGTTTATGTCCTAGTAATGAGGAAGAAAAGGATTATATGTCTCGTGTACCATATGCTAATGCAGTTGGAAGTTTGATGTATGTGATGGTGAGTACTAGACCAGACATTTCACATGTAGTTGGTATTGTTAGTCGATACATGGAAAATCCAGGAAAATGGCATTGGGAAGCAGTGAAATGGGTGCTTCGATATCTTAGAGGCACAAGCAGTTATTTTATCACCAATGATGGTTCCAGAGATTCATTTTTTGGCTATGTAGATTCATATTTTGCACGTGACATGGACAAAAGGAGATCCACTTCAGGATATGTCTTTACACTTGCAGGAGGATCTGTTAGTTGGATGTCAAAGCTTCAAAATGTACTCACTTTATCAACTACAAACACAGAGTATATGGTTGCTTCACATGCATGTAAGGAGGAAATTTGGTTACAGGGTTTATTGGGTGAGTTTGGAAGGATGCAGAACAAGGTGAAAGTATTTTGTGATAACCAAAGTGTTGTTCATTTGGCTAGAAATACAGCTTATCACAGTAAGATGAAGCTTATTTCTGTTAAGTACCATTTTGTAAGATAGGTTGTTGATGAAGGTGGAGTGTCTTTGGAAAAGATCCATACAAAAGTGAATTCTGCAAACATGTTTACAAAACTAGTTTTGATAGATAAGCTATGGTGTTGTTTGGCTTCTCTTGGCTTGCAGAAAAGGTGATGAATTAACTAAGGGCATGATATATCAGGTAAATTGTTTTCAAGGTGGAGATTGTTGGAAACATGTCAATGAATTTCCATTTGCGGTCACATGCACATGCATGCAGCTATGTTAATGCTCATGCAAGCACTCTATTTATGAACTGCTCGTGTAACTATGTGATCTATTCATGATCATTTTGTATAACTGAGTGATATATGTTATGTATGTGAGCATACCCATAGAGGTGGAGTACAATGTGTGTGCAATCATGTGCAAGGAGCAGAGAGAAGAGTGTGTGAGGAGAGGATGATTGTATGCCTATGAAGGCTATTGTAATTCTCCCTTGAATAATAAGAATACTGATAATCATTGCCCATGGTTTTTTCCCTCATTGGTTTTCCAAATAAATCACTGTTCCAAGTGTATGATTGATGTGCTTGGTTTAATGCGTGTTTGATCTTGCTTATTTTATGCTATGTTATATGCTATGTTTTTCTTTTGTTGCCTAACAATGGTAAACACAATGTAAACAGTACTTATAAATCATTAGGTAACACAATGTAAATAATACCTATAAATCATTAAGCAACTACCCCTTTATAAAATATGTTTGTTTTTCAAAGTCGTATTCATGACTCTAGTAGTTTTTGTTCAACGCCATATTCATCAAGTCAATAGTTTCCTTTGACATCAGATATTATATATCCAAAGAGGCAAGTGGCTATATATCCAAAGAGGCAAGTGGCTGAGAGGCCAAGAAACTTTTGGAAAGGTAGGGAATCATCGTATTCTTGGACTGAGAATTGGACTCTACCTATAAATCATTGATCATGTTTTATCCCCCAGTTATGAAACAAGATCCCAGTTTAATACAGAATCCATAATGCCACGGTTTTTTCCTTTGAATCTATATGGATGATTATAGTACTAGTTTGTTGAGAAGATGTTGACTCTTCCTTTTTGATGTGGCATTGTGTGTTTTTTTAGTCATTCAACAATAAATTTCCATCCGCGATACAATATCTTGATGAGAAAAATAAATGCAAGCATCCATCAGGATGATCGGGATTTTATAGATGGAGGTGAGATTTTTTTCTTGTCACATATCATGTCAAGAAGTAATAAGTTGAAGTTATGAGAATCTAAATCTAATTCCTTGTAATATTTTGGTGCCTATATAATTCACAAATCTAATTCCCTATCATTTTCAAATAGAATACCTTATAATTTTACATATTGTAGATTAGTTTTTCAAATCTAATTCCTTATAATTTTACATATTGTAGATTAGTTGATTAATGTAAAATTTAGTTTTCACTAAATTATGGATTCATATTATGTGAACACTTAATCACACGTCAACTTTTCTTAGATGCATCAATTCATAAAAACAACAATTGGATGCTATTAGAATTCTCTGTATTCAATACACTACATGCCTCACGAATCCATGTCATGAATTTGTAAAAACAACAACGAGATGCCATTAGAATTCTCTTTATTCAATATAGTACATGCCTACATCTCTATCAAATGAATCCATGTGACTTTGCAATGTTGTTGTTGAGGTACTTCCCCCTTTATCTTTCCTCCCCCATCCCTATGGAATTTCAGAGCATCAGTTCAATCCCCTGCAGTCAACAACTAAAGCTTAGCACCCAACTCTAGCCCTTCCTTTCTAAACTTACTCTGAATATTAAGTTCAAATAGCCTTTCTAAACAACTCACAAAACTTTCACCGAGTAGTTGTTTTTTTAAGAGTCTAAAATCATTGTTAATGCTTCTAGTTATTGCTTGAAGAAAAGTAAGGATGGTAAACTTGGCTAGAACATTGAAAACATGATTTTGATTTAGGTTGAGTTGTGAAGCTCGGTCGGTAGAATTTGTTTATGGAAATCAAAAGGGTTGAGTCCACATATATAAATTTGTATGTGGAATTCACCCAAGTCATCTGAATGGGTGCCTTTGGAATTGGATGACAAAGACCACAGGTGTGAGCTAAGATTTTAAGAGGTGGTGGTACCAATTAGGAGGAAACTACACATTTAATCCTACAGCTTCAGGAGGTAAACTAGATCTCATTTGTCTCTTTATGAATATATTTGAACTTTAAACATGGATTTTCCTTGAAACCACTTTTCATAAATCCTAGGTAAATCACTTGTTCAGATAGCAAATGACATGATAATATTTGGAATTACAATATTTTTAAAAATATCTGGGTGATGTAGTTTTGTCCTTGCCTAGGAGATAATGGGATAGAATTCTAAGGGAGTTGCACATGCTGCAAAAAATCCACTGGCATTCATTCCATCTATTGTTGGTCAACATCCACTAGCATTCATTCCATGTGGTGTTGGACAGAGGTTGTGCATAGGACAAAATTTTACTATATTGGATGTTAGCCATGGATTTGCAACGCTTATGGTTTGATATTTTTTGTTTGTACAAACATGCACCCATTGTGCTATTATGATGCTTTATCATCAACATCGATCTCATATCATAGTGGGGTGATTTATTTTTGGATCAGTAAGATATTAAGGCTATGAGAGAAGAACAATTACATGATTTTTATCGTCAAAGGCGTTATAGATAATCTCTAGTTGTCCACCCACTTTTTCTTGGATCCACTGTGCAACGATCAAATCTTGGATCTACAGTGCACAAGGAAACTGTTTGCAGCACAGTGAAAAAATATTGCACGCCACAATCTTCGTCATTGAATTACTCAGGACTTGTCACATAGTTCACAAACTACACAAAATGTTGTGCATTGTAAAATTCTTTAAAGAACAATTTATAAATGTGGAATAACAAGTTGTTATGCTTAGCATATAAGCTCATAAATATGACATAAAATTGATATTAATAAACTTCGGTGCAGTGCGCAAATACAAAATACAATGAGAGAGATAAGCTTAGGCTCAAATGACTTCTGCTGACTTTACAGACTCAGAGCTTGTGCTCAGACTTCTTCAACTCCTCAGTTGTTGTTGGTTCTCCTCCTGTACATATTGCATCATGCATCATCGACTAACTAAATGAATCAGACTTATATGAACTTCGACTGAGACTTCCTACAAAAGCTAAGACTGACTCAACATTTAACACTACCATTAATTCAACTGAATCTTCATCTACCTAATTAAACTCGAGAAGAAAAGAAATCGGCTCCATTTATAACTTCCTACTTGCCGAATGACTTTGAGTAAATGTGTGAATTTGCACTTGCAGACTGTCAGATAGATTGACTGACATTTCAGCTACTGATAGAATGACTAACAGACAAATCGACGGAGACGTGAAGATATCAATGACTTATAATTACTATTTCCAACACTCCCCCTTAATTATAAGTAGGTGGGATTACAAAAGAAAATTACATCAAAAATTTGAATTTGCATTTTACTGTCACTCATTTGTTACTGCGCAGACTCCCAGACTACTACATAGATGCTAAAATGCATCTCTTGCTAAATCCTTTGTAAAAATGTCTGCAATTTTTTCTTTTGACCTGCAAAATTCTAAATAGATCTCTTTGTTATTCACCAATTCTCTGATAAAGTGATGCCTTGTATCAATATGCTTGGTTTTCTTGTGAAACACGTGGTTCTTTGATAACATGATGGTTGAATTGTTTTCATAGAATATTGTAGTTGGTTCTTGTTGTTCATGAAACATATCTTTTAACATTCTTCTCATCCAAACTGCTTGACAATTTGCACTTGTAGTTGCGACGTACTCAGCCTTTGTTGAAGAAAGAGTTACTATGGGTTGTTTCCTTGATTCCCATGATACCATACCTTTTCCAAAATGAAACGTGTACCCAGAGGTAATTTTCCTGCCATCTATGTTGCCTCCACAATCACTATCAGTGTATCCAATGAGTCTAAAATCTTCTGAAGTGGAGTACTTAATACCAAAATATTTTGTTCCATTTACATATCTTAGGATTCTCTTTCCTGCCTTCCAATGTGATTTTTTGGAGTTTCCATGAACCTTCATATTAGGCTCACTCCATACATAATATCAGGTCTTGTCACTGTGAGATACATAAGACTACCTACCAACATTTTAAATAGTGTGGGATCCACCTTGGACCCTTTATCTTCCTTGCTTAACTTCAATCCTGTTATGACAAGTGTTGGTGTTTCTTTTGAGTTCATCATATTGAATATTTTCAATATTTCATGTGCATACTTAGACTGTGAGATAAATATGCCATTTTTGGACTGGTGAACTTCTATTCCCAAAAAAATATCTCATAAGCACCAAATCATTCATTTCAAATTCATCCTTCATGAATGACTTGAATTATTCTATGCCAAAGTCACCTGTAAAAATAAAACCATCTACATATAAGTAAACAATTAACATATTACCTAATTGATTTTATTTGATGTACAGTGTTGGCTCACTTTCACTTCTCTGAAATCCATTCTATTTGAGATAGGAATCAATGTGACTGTACCAAGCTCTAGTTGTTTTCTTTAATCCATATAGTTTTTTCGCCAATCTATACACTTTTTCTTCTTGTCCCGGAACCTCATAACCTTGTGGTTGTTCCACATATACTTCTTCTTCTAAGTGTCCATTCAAAAATGTTGACTTTACATCCATCTAATAGACTGGCCACTTGTACTGTGTGGTAATTGCTAAAATGGTTTTGACTATGTCCATGCACGCAAATGGTGCAAATGTTTCATTGAAATCAATTCCAGTTTGTTGTGTAAAGCCTCTTGAAACTAACCTTGCCTTGTGCTTCTACACATTTCCATCTGCATCTTGCTTGGTTTTATAAATCCACTTGACACGTATCACATCCTTGTCTTTAGGTACATCTACCAATTTCCATGTCTAATTGTTCTCTATGCATCTAATTTATTCATCCACAGCTTGTGCCCATACATCCTCTTTGACAACGTCTTCAAAGGTTAATGGATCATCTATTTGTGAAAACAAAGAAAAAACTGAAAATGAATTTGTTGCATCCTCATTATAGATTTCGCGCAAAGTTATTTTCTTCCTTGGAAATAGACTTGTTAATGTTGGATATGGAGATGTATAACTACTTGAACTACTTGTTGGTGTTTGTTGTGCTCTAGGTGTAGACTGCGCACCTATTATTCTTACTAGAGTATTTTTTGTTTTCATTTGCATTGTAGTGCGAGGTGTAGAAGGGATTGTGCACTGACCTGTACATGGTATTTGAACCACTTCATGTTTTGTGTCATCATGCTCCATTTCATCAATAATTTTGATTGTCTTCTCTACACTCCCATCCCATGCTTCATTCTCCATGAACTGAACATCGCGACTGATTATGAATTTTCTTGCGACAAGGTCATAAAATTTGTATCCTTTTGTTTCTTTAGAATACCCAACAAATATACATTTATGTCCTTTGTTGCCCAGCTTCCTTCTCAGCTCATCTGGAACATGTGCATATGTGATGCATATATGTTGTTTAACCTTTTTGCATTTTATTTGACAAATATATGTATTTTAATGAATCAACTTTTATTTTTTTCACTTTCGGTGGTTTTGGATTAATCAACTTTTTTTTTTTAATTAGCATTAAATCCTCAAATGACAAAATATCAAACAGATCAACACAATGGGATGGGAGTATCAAGGATAACCCTCATCCTCTCCAGCACGTGAGCCATTATCCTGACTCTATTTATTGAATTTCTTGGTCAAGCCAATATCACAACTCTATTTATTGAATACTTTTGGTATTTATCATTGTTGTTTTTGTGGGATAATGGAGTGCTCTGATTTTTGAAATTGAACAAAAATGTGGCTTGGACCTTAAAGTGACTAACTTGCTAGTAAGTGTTATCTTTGAATTTTGGTTGCCTCTCAATTTTGGTTATTATATTTAAAATTGAAAAGATTCTCAAAGGAATGTGGAAAAGGTTGTCTGGGCTTATGGTGAAGGTCTTTTAAATTCATTCCATGGGAAGGTGTTTATGAATTTCAGTTTTTATCTCCTTTTTTGTCTAGTTTTTTTATCTTTGCATGTTTTTTTCCAAGATTTCTTTTTTGTAGGGTATATCATGGGGAAAATCTAGTTTATGGTCTTTATTTAAGTTTCAATTTTCAAAGGACAAGTAGTGTGTTTCATGATTCCTTCTATGTTTTGTTGGTTAGAGACTCTTTTTCTCCTCGGCATCCTTTCCCTAGTTTACATCTCAAGCAATTCACCCATGGAGAACATAGGCTTTATGGAATTTAGGAGAACCCTAAGAAGACATGAGGAATACATACAGTCTAATAGGAATTCTATGTTCTTAGTGACAACTAAAGTGCATGAGAAGAAGCACCATTGTGTCTCCGAATTTTCAACCATCATGAATTTACTCGTTCAATAAAAATAGAGGATTGATATATTAGAAGAAGAATGCATTATGTTTTGGAACTTGGCTCTTAATCTATGCAATGTTGTTTATCCACAACCTTAAATAACGAGGTATCCATTAACTCTACTCATGCTAAAGTGGAGGAAGATGAAATGGTCAACCAACTAAAAAAACTAATGGATATTGAATAATAAAACTCTTCTCTTTTAAATGTTGATCAAGAGAAAGCCAATAATCATCATGTATTTAGTTTAGTTAGTTGCTATGTTTTTGTGTCTTAGATTTAGATTTGTTTATCAAACATATTACTTATATGAAAAGTTAAGTTAAACATACTACTTACATGAAAAGTTAGAAGGTTTATTATATAATCTCTTCATCGAAATTACTTATTTGATGAAATTAACTTATTATGTTTAGTAAAATTGTAGAACACTCCTTTTATAACATGTGGGCCTGATGGTTAAGAACATGTGTTTCCTCTTAAGAGGTCACAGGTTCAAATCCAGAGGGGGGTAGGGTATGTATACCTTCATAGACTCTACCAGTCAAATCGTTGGGCGGAGG
The DNA here is from genome assembly GCA_009831015.1 of Picea engelmannii. NCBI lineage: Eukaryota > Viridiplantae > Streptophyta > Pinopsida > Pinales > Pinaceae > Picea > Picea engelmannii. The sequence goes on from ML777864.1 coordinate 995,257, forward strand.
GGGGTCCCTTGTCCCACAAACAAGGGGGTCTCATACACCAATTTGGTGTGTTGGCTTGACCGTGACCTTAAAAATAGATTATTATTATTATTATTATTATTATTATATAATGTTATTAACCTTACTATAACATTTTAATATAATATAATATTTCATGTTTTATTAAAAAAAAAAGTCTTTCATAGTACAAATTTGAATGGTTGGGTTAAAACTAACGAGCAATCCAACAATAAATCTAAAAAAACCCGTCGAAAGGTGAAGGGCCAATGACCGTTATTAATATCCATATAAGAATTATATATTTTTTGGTGGGGGTATGGGAGTGATTTGAAAGTTAAAGAAAAATGCTTGAATTTTGAAGATTGAATTTATGATTTATTTATTATTAATATTTATTTTTATTTAATTTTTGAGGATTGAATTTTTAAAATTAAACTATTTTATTTTATATTTATTTTTGCAAACTGAATTTTTGTGGGTGGGGAGTGGGCATTAATAGAAAAACTTTAATAAAGTTTTTCTATTAATGCCCCTCCCCCCCACCCACCAATTCTGAGGGATGCAAAGGAATAATAATGACCTCTCATTTGTTTTCCAGCCTCACCATCCTCGCAAGGGGGAAGTCAGAGCCAACCCCACAAGGGGGCAATACCTCAAGTGCCAACATTGATATGTGCAGCCAATAATTTTTTTAAATGAAAGGATTTTATTTTATAATTTATAAATTTTTTTAGAGAACTATGTTATTAAAATTAATTAATAAGGTTAACTTTTTAAAAATTGATTTTTTCTAAATATTTGAAGTTATATATATATATATATATATATATATATATATATATATATATATATATATATATATATATATATATATATATATATATATATATATATATATATATAA
>ML777864.1:1002160-1049924 GCA_009831015.1 Picea engelmannii
ATCATTCAGTTGCTTTTGATTATGTTAAGCATGATAAATTTATATGTAAAAATGGAAGAAAAAGTCCATGTACATATTGTGGTTTATATAACCATCATGTTTCAAAATGTTGGAAAAGATTGGCCAATTTCAGGAAACTTTATGAGCAAAGACAACGTGAAAAGAGGATGCAAAAGATTTGCACTCATTGTCAGAAGCGGGGTCATTTCATTGACCAATGTTGGACATTGCATCCAACTACTCATCCACAGCACTAGAAGCAATTGGATAAAGAGATTGGCAAGAATGGAAGAGGAGATTCCATCATCGATGTGAGTCAAGATGATTCACAAGAGGACGATTTCCAGCAGAAAAAGTCACCGTTGAGTTGGCTTGGTAAGAAATGGTTGGATTTCTTGAGCAAGTAAAGCTTGTGTTTTCTATTGTAAATGCACTTTTCAGTGTTATGTGTGCATTTATGCGAAGCATGATAAGTTGTAGCAGTTTATCACAACTTGCATGATGCAAGTTGCATGCGAATGCAATTCATTTTGAAGGCATTCTTGTTGTTCACTTGTTGCAGCCATTTATCTTTTTCATTTCAGCTCTTATGTACCCACATGTTTTGGGTTTATGTACTTATGTTTGTACTGGAAGGAGAGTTGAAGAGCTATGCACATGCATTTGTTTTTGTGTAAGCAGTGAACCTGGTGATGGTTCATCATGAATGATTCATGATTGTAACATGATTGTGTATCATGTTTGTCGACTTGTCATTTTGGGAAGATTGAGATGTTTCAAATGAGTCTCAACTGGTGTCGATGATTGTCTGACGACTATGTGTGTCGATCATGTTTTTCGACTTGTGTTAGTCGATGGTGTTTGTTGACTTGTAAGTTGATTTTGAGTAAACCATGATGCAAGAAAATTCCATGTGCTTTGATGAAGTACAGGATGCGACAGTTTGTTTGAAGAACAAAAGATTTTGTTGGCATCATTTTTCAGTCTTGTATAATTTGTTTTCAAGATTGATGGTTTTCTTGGTTTGTGACAAGATGTCACAGGAAATTTTTTACAGCCATTGGAGAGTTGATTGTGTTGATGTCAAAGAGTTCACAAGAGGGACTTGATTCTCAGTGGGAAGGTTGGCAGTCTTCCAAGAACAGAGAGAACAGTGGGTCAGTAGCAGCCAGAGAACAGTGGTCGAAGGACATAGCCAGTTGCAGTGCAAGGCATGTCAAGGTATTCAGGTGATTGTCGAAAAGAATTTTCAAGTAGAATCAGTTGATAGAACTTGAAAGCAGATAGATAATCATAAGCTTTTGTGGGTCCAAAATCCTTTCAGTGGGAAGGTGTGATCAAAATCTGGACCAGGGGTCAAATTTTAGCTCAAAAATCAATGTTCTCAAAACTGCCTCAAAATGAATGAGAGCGTAGCCCTCGTCATCACGAATCCAACACAATTTGTTTCGTCTCAAACAAACGTCGGGAGCGAGAGATATCGTGATCTATCTGAATCGTCAAACAGGCAAAAAAAAAGGATGCTGACTGTGCAGTCCATACAGTCCGTACGGATGCTGACATGGCATGACCGTACACTGACGTGGAATAGGTGACATGGCTTGACCATACATCCGTACACTGACATGGCAGAGTTGATGTGGCTGATAGTTGGTCGAATTGGAAAGTGACACGTGGCATATTTTTTTGAGCAATGGTAAGGTGCCACGTGGCCCAGTCATGGGCTACCATGTGCCACCCCGTTATTGGCTAAGGTTTGTTGTTCAAAAATTTTATGGCGTCCATGGGATTTGAACCCCGGACCTCCCCCTTTGGCAGCGCTTTGGTAGTGTGTGGGCTACCACTAGCCCACATGGTGTTCCTTATTATCTATGTGTGTTTAAATTTATTTAAATTTAACATATTGTATATTGGCGCGGGGGGGTCGGGTCGGGGCTTAGCCCCGACCCGTGGTTCCAATATTCTTGCATACGACCAAGCCTTTTTAAATGGCACGGAGTAACTCACATATGGTTTCAAATGTAAGGCCCGTGGTCATTTGTTTTCGCATATGTCCATACCATATATGCTATACACCAAATGGTTGGCGCGGGGTTTAAACTATAGCCCGTGACCTTTGTATATACCATGTGACCTTTGTATATGTGCACGGGATTTGTGTAAAGTGGTTTGCACGGTTTGAAAACTGACCCGCCATGTGTCATTGCTTTGTTTGGCATTGAAACATAACCCTTTTTATTATAGCGCGAGGTCCTATGACCCATATGCCTAGGTGCCTAGGCGGTTAGGGGCCGGTGCGCCCTTAACCGTCCTACGGTTTGCACCATTGGAATGGTTGCGCCCGGTGCTGGGTTTTCACGCTATTTATTGCGTGTGTGCCAGGTTCACACAACAAGGGTGCGTTTTGTAGATGCAGAGACAACAAGCTTGAAAGAGGAAAAATGGAGGAGGCCTAACTTCTTCATCTTTTGGCCGATTGAGGTGCCATAAAAGCCTAGCTAGGGGTTTTTGGACGTCCTGGATCCATTGACACTATTATTAAGGCCATTTTAAGACTTTTTTTGTAGGTTTTTCACCATTGAAGTTTCAGCAAGCTCTAGGGAGCTTGAAGCCCTCATTGATCGAGGACATGTTTTGGTGAGCCTATGTTTGTCTTCTGTGATTGAATAATCATGTTCGGCTAATTTTTATGCTCTGAACACATTGGGACAGGTTTCAGAGGCTGTTGAGGACTTTTACAAGTGTTTTTTCCAAAGAGAATCTCAGTGGAGCTTATGGCCACATGTAGAAGAGGTCATGCCTGGATGAGCCATTATCCGTTTTCAGAGTTCTATTAGTCACTTTTGGGGTTTTTATGTGTTTTGATCTCAATGGTACAGTCTATTTTTCCATTGGAGTTGAGAAGCAGCTTGTAAAAGAACTTTTGACAAATTAATCCCAGAGAGCCAAGTCCATTGATGGAGGCTCAAGGAGATGTAGCCCAGAGGGGGGTGAACTCCTTTATCATGTTGTGATTGTTCTGAGTTTGATGGTTTATTTGCTGCAAGTTGTGTTGCTGTGTATTTATTTAAAGTACATATTTAACCATCTAAAATAACAATTGCTCACACATAAACATTTACAAAAAGATACATAAATTTGGCACATAATTTATCTTGCATATTTATACACATCAAGCAAGGTCCTGTAAAGTTTATTTTAATGAAGTAGAGGGTGCTTGCATAGCATAACAAGTTAGCCTTCTATTTTCAGATCATTCCTTCATGGTGAGCCTAAATTTTACAAGAACTGAATATGATCATTGTGTTTACTTTAAAAAGTTGGAAAATGGCATGTTCATTATTTTGGTGTTATATGTTGATGATATCCATATGGAAAGAAAGAGCATGGTTAAAATCAATAGGTTAAAGGCTCAGTTGGCTAGGGAATTTGATATGAAGGATCTATGAGCAACAAAACAAATCTTAGGCATGGAGATACACAGAGACGGGAAAAATGGTAAGTTGTGGTTGTCAAAACAGAAGTATGTGGAGAAAATACTTATGAGATTCGGTATGAACAATGTGAAACCCATAAAGATCCTTTTGTATTCCCATTTCAATATTTCTTCAGGTTTATGTCCTAGTAATGGAGAAGAAAAGGATTATATGTATCGTGTACCATATGCTAATGGAGTGGGAAGTTTGATGTATGTGATGGTGAGTACTAGACCAGACATTTCACATACAGTTGGTGTTGTTAGTCGATACATGGAAAATCCAGGAAAAGGGCATTGGGAAGCATTGAAATGGGTGCTTCGATATCTTAGAGGGACAAGCAGTTATTCTATCACCTATGATGGTTCCAGAGATTCAATTTTTGGTTATGTAGATTCATAGTTTGCAGGTGACTCGGACAAAAGGAGATCCACTTCAGGATATGTCTTTACTCTTGCAGGAGGACCTGTTAATTGGATGTCAAAGCTTCAAAACGTAGTCGATATATCCACTACATAGGCAGAGTATATGGTTGCTTCAAATGCATGTAAGGAGGCAATTTGGTTACAGGGTTTATTGGGTGAGTTTGGAAGGATGCAGGACAAGGTGAAATTATTTTGCGATAGCCAAAGTGCTATTCATTTGGCTATAAATCCAGCTTATCACAGTAAGATGAATCATATTTATGTTAAGTACCATTTTGTAAGACAATTTTTTGATGAAGGTGGAGTGTCTTTGGAAAAGGTCCATACAAAAGTGAATTATGCAGACATGTTTACGAAACCAATTTTGATAGAGAAGCTATGGTGGTGTTTGGCTTCTCTTGGCTTACAGAAAAGGTGATGAATTAATTAAGGGAGTGATATATCAGGTAAATTGTTGTCAATTTGGATATTGTTGTAAACATGCCAATGAATTTCCTCATGCGGTCACATGCACATGTATGCAGCTATGTTAATGTGCATGCATGCAATATATTTATGAATTCCTTGTGTAACTATGTGATATATTCATATCAGTTTGTATAACTGAGTGATATATGTTATATATGTGATCATACCCATAGAGGTGGAGTACAATGTGTGTGCAAGTGTGTGCAAGGAGAAGAGAGAAAAGTGTGTGAGGAGAGGATGATTGTATGCCTATGAAGGCTATTGTAATTATCCCTTGAATAATAAGAATATTGATAATCGTTGCCCATGCTTTTTTCCCTTATTGGGTTTCCACATAAATCATTGTGTCAAGTGTATGTTTGATGTGCTTGGTTTAATGCGTGTTTGATCTTTCTTATTTTATGCTCTATTATATGCTATATTTTGCTTTCGTTGCCTAACAATGGTAAACACAATGTAAATGGTACACATAAATAATTAGGTAACACGATGTAAATAGTACCTATAAATCATTAAGCAACTACCCCTTTATAAAAAATGTTTTATGTTCAACGTTGTATTCATGACTCCAGTAGTTTTTGTTCAATGCCATATTCATCAATCCCGTAGTTTGCTCTGACATAAGATATTATATATCCAAAGAGGCAAGTGGTTGAGAGGCCGAGGCACTTTTGGAAAGGTAGGGAATCATCATATTTTTGGACTAAGAATTGGACTCTACCTCTAAATCACTGATCATGTTTTATCCCCCAGTTATGAAACAAGATCCCAGTGTAACACCGAATCCATAATGCCACGGTGTTTGCCTTTGAATCTATATGGATGATTATAGTACTGGTTCGTTGGGAAGATGTTGACTCTTCCCTTTTTATGCTCTTCCTTTTTGATGTGGCATTGAGTGTTTTTTTAGTCATTCAACAATAAATTTCCATGTGCGATACAATATCTTGATGAGCAGAATACACACAAGCATCCATCAAGATGACCAATATTTTACAGATGGAGGTGATTTTTTTTCTTGTCACATATCATGTCAAGAAGCAATAAGTTGAAGTTATGAGAATCTAAATATAATTCCTTGTAACATCTCGGTGCCTATAGAATTCAAAAATCTAATTCCCTATCATTTTCAAATAGAATACCTTATAATTTTATATATTGTAGATTAGTTTTTCAAATCTAATTCCTTATAATTTTACATATTGTAGATTAGTTGATTAATGTAGGATTTATTTTTCATTAAATTATGGATTCATATCATGTGAATACTTCATCACACGTCAACTTTTCTTAGATTCATCAATTCATAAAAACAATAATTGGATGTTATTAGAATTCTTTCTATTCAATACACTACATGCCTCATGAATTCGTAAAAACAACAACGGGATGCCATTAGAATTATCTATATTCAATATAGTACATGCCTACATCTCTATCAAATGAATCCACATGACTTTACAATGTTGTTGTTGAGGCAATTCCCCCTTTATATTCCCTCCCCCCTCCCTATGGAATTTCAGGGCATAATTTCAATCCCATGCAGTCAACATCTAAAGCTTAGCACCTGACTCTCGCCCTTCCTTTCTAAACTTACTCTGAAGATTAAGTTCAAAGAGCCTTTCTAAAGAACTCACAAAACTGACACCGAGTAGCTTTTTTTTTAAGAGTCTGAAATAATGTTTAATGCTTCTAGTTATTGCTTGAAGAAAAGTAAGGATGGTAAACTTGGCTAGAATGTTGACAACATGATTTTGATTTAGGTCGAGTTGTGAAGCTCGGTTGGTAGCATTTGTTTATGGAAATAAAAAGGGTCAAGTCCACATATATACATTTTTATATGGAAGTCACCCAAGTCGCCTGAATGGGTGTCTTTGGAATTGGATGGAAAAGACCTCAAGTGTGAGCTCAGAGTTTAAGAGGTGGTGGTACCAATTAGGACGAAACTACACATTTAATCCTACATCTTCAGGAGGTAAACTAGATATCATTTATCTCTTTATGAATAGATTTGAACTTTAAACATGGATTTTCTTTGAAACCACTTTTCATAAATCTTAGTTAAATCTCTTTTTCAGATAGAAAATGACATGATAATGTTTGGAATTACAATATTTTTTAAAATATCTAGGTGATGTAGTTTTTTCCTCACCTAGGAGACGATGGGATATAATTCTAAGGGAGTTGCACACGCTACAAAATATCCATCGGCATTCATTCCATCTATCGTTGGGAAATTTCCACTGACATTCATTCCATTTGTCGTTGGGCAGAGATTGTGCATAGGATGAAATTTTACTATATTGGATGCCAGGCATGGATTTTCAACACTTCTACTTTGATATATTTTATTTGTACAAACATGCACCCATTGTGCTATTATGACTTTATCATCGACATCGAGCTCAGATCATAGTGGGGTGCTTGATTTTGGGATCAGTAAGTTGTTAAGGCTAAGAGAGAAGAACAGTTACATGATTGTTATCACCAAAGGAGTTATAGATAATCTCCAGTTGTCCACCCACTTGTTCTTGGATCCACTGTGCAACGATCAAAACTTGGATCCACAGCGCGCAACGAAACTGCACACAATGCGGTGACAAAATACTGTGCGCCATAATCTTCATCATTGAATTACTCAGGACTTGTCACACAGTTCAAAAACTACATGAAATGTTGTGCATTGTAAAATGCTTTAAAGAACAATTTATAAATGTGGAATAACAAGATGCTATTCTTAGCATATAAACTCAAAAATAAGACAGAAACTTGATATTATTAAACTTCGGTGCAACGCGTGAATACAAAATACAATGAAAGAGATGAGCTTAGGCTCAAATGACTTATGTTAACTTTGCAGACTCATAGCTTGTTGTTATCGGACAAATTGGTAAGTGCAAACACAAAATAATCTCCCTAACTTCAACAGGAAGCTAGAACAAAACAAGGCAAAATACAAACTTTCCTTAGATTTCATTGTCATATAAACTAGTTCAGAGAGGGACAAATGACATACCTTTTAAATGACGTTTGATCCTCGCTAGTGTCATCCTTGTCGCTCCATCTTTGTATTTGTGAGATGGTGAACCTGTTAAGAAGCACAAACCAACAAAGAGAGAGAACAATGATATATATATTCTAATGAAGTATATATATAAGATCAAGGAGTTATACAATAAAAGTAAAGACACCTTAATAGTGAAGAAATGTATTATTGCATTATAGTAAATGAAAGTGGAGAATACAACCCATGCCTTGATGTTGCAATATCCCTTCCAATGGCCCTTTTCTTCAACACACGCACCTTTTCTCCAATGCTTTTGATGAAGATCATTCCCAACCTGAATTGGAGAGCTAAAGAAAATCTATCTCAAGTATAAACTACAATAGAATTCTTCATGCATAAGCCAACCTAACCTTTCCCATGAGAGATTCCTCTTTATATAGGATGAAATAGGGATGGATGAGGAGATTAGGATGATCACACTAAATCAGAGAAGCGAGTAAGATCCAAACTGATCGGAGACCACCTCATCTTCTAGAAGATTCCCTTCTAGAACCTTCATGAATTTAACTTTTTCTCTTGTTTGAGGATCGTCACAACCTATGCATAGGAAGCATGCAGTGACACCACAGTCCAATTTTGGTGCAGCATGCAACGATCAAGAATCGTTGCACTCTAAGCATTGAGCAGGGTGCGACAATCTCCTTTGACATAGTTTTTAAGGAAGAAAGATAATTTACATGGAGAAAGTCTCTTTTAGTATCTTCAGGGAACATAGAAGTGAGTCATGCACATATCGTCAGTTGATCACTGGGGTGACCAAAATAATGTGTAAAATAACCCCCCCCAAAGAATGAAGTTGGAGCTTGTGACGGCTGGAATGATTTGTAGAATGTGTGTGTTGAAAACAAGGAGTGCATCGGTCTAGAACCTGCAAACAATCAAGCATCTACATAATAATATATCATCTTTTGATGTATTCATTCCCATACTCAGACTACAAGTGACTCTAATCATAAGTTTCAAGTGATTCATGGCCACTAAACATACATTGTGGATCCATGTCATCATGATTCAACATAGCCACGAGAAATACATTGTGGATCTATGCTCTAAAGAATTCAAATTTGGACATAGCCACGAGACATACATAGTGGATCTATGTGTCAATACAAACTCATGAATACTCCATCACAACCTAGACTGATATGGTGAAATCCAGGGTCTTCATCTCCATCGTTCCATAGTACGAATCTAGCCATGTGATTACAAGTGTCGAAGTCGAACATGGTAGAAACCACTTGATTACCGGTCATTAATGAAAATCGTTAACAAGTGTGAGGGAAATCACCATTGATGTCAATGACTCCCAATGTACTATAGTACAATCCAATTAATGTGAATGAATGAGTTGAAGTTGAACATTCGATGGAATCTTCCAATCAGGGGCCATGATGTGAACCCATTATTGAAAGTGAGGAGACCTTCCATTGAGGCATGTAGGTTCCAAGGTACTGAATGATTTCTAAGTCTTGTTCTCGGATAATGAGTTGAATTCGACAAGAAAAGACTCGTCACAAGAGGTCCTTAATGTATCCCCCATAAATGACATGAAATATGTAGCAGATTTGAAGTAGATGAGAGTATGAAGTGATTCGGAACTGACTCAAGGAAGGTCAACATGGTAGAAATTTTAAAGACTGCAGATGGATGAATCGATAGAAGGCTTGTTTAGGTTGGACTTCTCTTGAACATATGTACGACACAACAATTGTCTTGCCAGCATTAACTCAAGGAGGACCCAACATATGGACTTGTGGATGGTCAAACAAGAGACAAATGGATTTCCCAACCCGGATACAATGATGAAGGGGGGTGTCATGTTCAAGAGCAACTTATTTCCACTAACACAGATATAGATATACATTTCTTTCCCAATTTTCCTCCACCATTTCTGGCGAGTACCTCTTTATTTTTACACAAGCTTGAGGAGGATAACATATGCTTATAATGTAAGATCATCCTTCGGATGAGTCCCTCGGAGTATTTTTAACGAACCCTAGGAAGGAGTGGTTCGGTCCCATATGGGCCTTTCGATGCTTGTTTTATGAGTCCAAAGAAAGAAAACTCACGAGTTTTTCATGATTATAGAGTCTAAAAAACACTTAAAGAAAACTCCAAAATGTCATTTTTCATAAGTTAGTGTGATGAGACCGAAAAATAGATAATATACCACTCATTAGATGTTTTCTTCAAATACTTTTACGAGCGTGAAAATAACAAGGTCACCCGGCTATCTTTTTTTGTTTAGGGAGCTTGAAAAGAGATTAAAGGATACTCCATGGGGTTCATTTTTTGAATTACCATTACGAGTCCAAAAAAGAGAAAAATGGTTACTCAATTGCATTCTCATGGTTTCACAAGCATGAGAAATAATTAAGACCATGCTCGGATTTTTTCCTGAAAAACCCTAAAAGTATATGTACATAAGAAAAACACACAAAATCAACCAAAAATGGAGGATCCATATCAAAAGTCCGGTTCTTAGATCTCTCAACCTGTAATAGAGACACTTTGTAAAGTTCATTAGGCTTAGAGCATAGGTAAAAATATTAAATAATTAATTTAATTCAAAATTAAAATAGTAAAAAGTGAATAAAATAGGTCAAAATAGTTCATTTACCATTTCATTTGTATTTTCACCCAAGTTGTGTCAAAAACCCCTTTTTTCTTCCAAATTTCAAGTGACGATTCTGGAGCGCCTGGTGGACCATTTCTCGAATTGCTTCCGTCAAAAAGGTATTCTCCTTCCCCTTTCTCTTTTCATGTTTTAATTTTTCATTTTTAATGGTTCATTTTTTTATTCATGGGCAATTTTTTAGGGGTCATTGCACTTTGAGATAGTCGCAGGCTCACCCTATCGTGAACTGCAACGATAAAAAATCATCGTAGGGGTTCCACAACTAGGGTGCGATGATGCCTCTCTGTGGAAAAGAGATCCCCTGCGACGACCACAACTCAAATTTAGAAAGAGAAAAAGAGTTAGAAAAACTTCCAACCTTTGAATTTTGATGAATCTAATCATCCTTTAATGTTGTTTGGCATCATGAGTCATTACGCTCGAGTGGAGGGAGCATGAGCATGAGGAATAAGATTACTTCATTGGGAATGACTCAATCACTGTCATGGCACTCTGAGAGTGTGGTTTGCTCAAATTTTTCAAATTTCAGGGCATGAGATCCCAATCGAGGCCATTGGAGTACCTAGTCTGCATGTGGGACATCAATGAACAAGCCTTTCATGTGGGTGTGCATACACTTACCTTGGAGATTGATGACATTTAATTTTTGATGGGATTATCTCATCGGGGCTCTCAGGTATCACTCTCAGGAAGAAGATGTGGTGGAGAACCCATGGACTATTATGTTTCACATCACTGCGTATTGGGCACAGAAAAGCATATTGGCAAGGTTGTCATAAGGGATGTTCGAGATTTACCTTTGAGAACTATCCTCTACACTATCACTCGGATGGGAGGGAGAGTGTCTCCTCACATGGATTTACAAAGCCACTTTCAATAGGCTATAGAGTGTATGGAGCCCTGGGTATTCAATTGGTGTGAGGGTCTTTTGAAAAACATGAAGAAACAACTGACAAAGTGTAGGAACGGTCGGTTGAAAAAATTTGGCTATGGATCTATTTTGGTACCCTTCTTTGTAGAGAGGGTCCCCATCTTATGCCTGTTATAACATAGGTTTGTCAAGGGCCATAGGTGTGTGTTGATATACCTGAGTTTGTAGTCTTTCCCCGTCTCTATCCTTTTCATAGACCAAATCTTAAGTTTTTCCCCCTCCGGATTGTAAATCATTCTTTGTTTTCCCTTGTTCATTTGTGTGCCCTGGTTTTCCTTAAATATCTTACCCGAGTGAAATATTGGCCCCAAGCCCCTTTGTTTTATCCAAGGGAGAGCACTCACATCTTATGTTTCAGTCACTGGTCTCCTTGTTTTCTCAGCTCACAGCCAGTCGTCCAAATCCTTGATCGTGCAGGACACAACCATGAACACAAAGTGCAACTTTCTTAGCAGTTTGTTTCGAGATTGAAGAATAAGAAGAAGGAAGCTTTAATCTTTCAATGGTGAAGATTCCCAGAACAGTCCAGATCCATGGCTCATAGGCATTCGGGAGTGCTAACTTGTGCGAAGTATATCACCAGAGAAAAAGGCCCTGAAGTGAGTATGAACCGTTGATCTTAAAGGGGTCAGGTGGCAGTCGATCCAAGCCTTCGGGTAAATGAGATTTGGGAGATTTGAAATGAGAAATGCTTAGAAGTCCTGAAGAGTCGAAGCCGCCAAAGCGCCAAATTTGTCGAAGTTTCCAAAGTGGTCGAAGGCTCGAAATAGATCTGAGTCATTGATCAACAAGAGCCACACATCATCATATTTAAAATTAGAAACATTGCAAAGTGCCGAAGGGCCGAAGCCCGAAGTGGCCGAAGTGTCGAAGTGCCTGAAGTCTTGAAGCACCCGAAGTCCTGAAGTGCCCGAAGAGAATCTAAGTCATCGATTAGTAGGAGCCACACATCGCGAGATCCTTCGCTCTGGATAAAAGAATCAGAAGACAAATGGAGTTTGAGAATTGAAATTCCCGAAGGTTGATCCGCAAAGAAAATCTTGGTCATTGTTTTGAAGGGGAAGATCTGATCCGTCAATCTAAAAAGTGCCAAATCTGAGTCATTGATTAGAGGGCCTAATCTTAGATCGCGAGATCAATGGTCACGCCAAATTGTGGGGACGAAAGGTGTGCACGTTTAAAAATCTCAGGGGTGGGCTGCAATCAGAACCATGGTTTTTAGAAAGGGACTCATGGCGGTTCATGGTGAATTGCAAGGACAAAAGCAGTTTTCTTTCATACCACCCTTGGTAGTGCCCGCAATCGCGCAATTGCATAGGGTCATGGTTCTAGGTTACATTGAAGATGGATCGAGGGAGAGGAGTTACGCCAAAGGTTGAAAGCGCCCGTATTTGGTCACAGAAGAATATTTGCTTGGCCTCGAGGCATCGGGATTGACTCAAAGAAGTCGTGGGCACCGCTTGGAACATTCATGGGTGTCAGGCCTTGTCCTGATCCCAATGAAGGTGGTTAATGGAAATGGGGGCGATGGTTGAGACCTCGTCTCACCACATAAATGGAATGCATGGAGAGAAGGGTCGTGGGGGGCGATTTTCAGTCCAAAGCTCCCTGGTGGATGGATTTTCCCATAGAGCCCGCACTGAGCCGGGCTCGTGTCTAATGTAACTAGGCCTGCACAGTCTGACAGAGCAGGCACCGACTGAAAACTGTGAATGCAATGGTCCAATCACACTCCTGGTGGTTGCAACAGTTTTGAGTATAAGTAGTTAATTCTGATATTTTGTTAAGGGTCGAATGGTTGAGTTGGGCTCCTTGCTATTGTAATATTTTGATGAAGAACATTGTTTCTCTAGTTATGTACTTGATTTGAGACTTCTTGATTAATCTAAGTCATCTTCTCTTAATCCATCTTATTTACCTCAGATACTGAGAGAGTTCATGAATGTTTGATTCACATGGATTGTTGTGATTGTATTATGATGAATGTTTGATTATAGTGTTGTTATGATTTCTTTCAGTTTCCTTGAAATTTGAATCCAAGAGGATCTTCTGTTTAAGTTTTTCTTCCTTAGGCTGCTAGAAGGCCTGATTTTCATGGCAGACCTCTACACTTTTCTCACCGAAGTCTTCCTCCTACTCACCTTTACTCCAACTTACTTACTGAAGTTGATCCAAGACCTCAATTGCTTGCTCATACCAGTCCATATTTCTGAGTTAAAATGTTATTTTCATTGAGTCTTCTCCATTTGGCGTCTTAAAATTCATTTACATTTACTATATAAAATGATGGGTACTGGGCTTACCTTCTATGCAATCTGAGGGTGACTTCTAGTGCTAACATTTATGGCGACATTGCCAGGGAACAAATTGAATAATTTTCCCTGGGATAGAATGACAAAGAAGCTCTAATTTTGAAGGTGCATCAGATATCAGTACCATTGAAGATTGCAGCTTGCACTTAGTGACTCCACTGTTTCAGTTGTGGCTCTGAAGGGAAGACACATGAGGTCTACTCCACAGCTGCCTCTGGCTACACCTAAAGCTAACCTAGAGAGGATTATTAAGAAAGGAAAGCTTTCTCCAGAATTTTTTTTGTTGGTATCCCAGATTGAAAATCTCCCTGGGAGGAACGACATTGCAGAGAGCCAGTTTTAGATGGTAAAATAAAGATGGACACATAATTATGACTAATTATCTTTCACCATGGAGAATCCACTGTGCAGAATCTGTTGCTGACTCCATTGAAGGGAGACAAATCAAAAGGCTATGGAGGCTATCCTGGACAAGAGATTTACCCCCTTCAATTTATCAGCCATCGTTGGTTATCCACATCTAGTGCCGGCTATAAATGAATGGGATTATTATCTTCCAAGATTCAGAGGAAGCAAGCATGACCATCCCAGTGAGCACTTATTAAAATTTCATATATGCATGCTTGAACATGGCTTCTTTCACGAGGATGTCTTGATCAAGATGTTCAAATTTTCTTTAGAGGAAGATGCTCATGAATGGTATCAATCTCTCCCTGCTACTAGTATTCATTCTTTGAAGGATTTTCACGATGCTTTTAATTCATATTACGAGAAGATTTACATGTCTCATCTTATTTTGGATGACTGTTTTAAGAAGTTTGCATTCCACATCCAGCAGATGATAGAGTCTTCCTCATGTGATGAGTCTGGTGAAGATCTGATTGAAAGAGAAAGTGAGGATATAAGCGAGTATTTTGCAAATGTAGATGAAATATTTTCTCTTTCTATTTCCCGAGAAGAAGGCCTTCCAGATATGAGTGTTGATAGTGTTGATGATCGCATAGCCATAGATGTATCATATTCTACCCCTGATGCACTTGTTGTCTCAGTTGTAAAAGAAGAGATAGTTGTGGAGGAGGATTCTTCTCTTTTCCTCCAAGAGGTTTCCCATGATGTATTTTCACCTAGGATTGAAGAGAAGAATCAAGCGGTCACTCATTTTTATTTGCAAGATAAAAGAGTTCTTCACTCACCCATATTTGATGAGTACTTAGATGAAGAAGAGAAGATCCCTACCTTACATTTTCTTGACATGGGGAGAAGACAGTCTGTGTATGACAGCTATGAATCGGATTCCGATGTGGATATGAAGGATTTCCAAGACCATACTATAGAGCCTTTTCCTTTATTCAGTAAGGAAAAGCATTGGGTGGAAATCAACCATCCTGGGCCCACAAAAGATATTGAGCAGCATGTTAGGGAGAAGAACCTCTTCATTGATATACATGAAGATATTTATTGCCTTCATCTGGCTGACGTTATCAGAGAAAACAAAGAGGAAGTGTATAAGCATCCTGCATCATCCTTTCACTCACTTGTGCTTTCCACAAACATTCAGTCGGATGTGAGTAGCTATAAGACAGAGCATGTTTTCTGTTACCAACCCAGTAAGTTTCATCCCCTATTTTATGACCCTATAGGGGAGTACATGGAGTTCCTTTTTTTCCAGGTATTAAAGCCTCCAAACTTTATCTTTCCTTCAACACTGGGAGGAGAGATGAAAAATGTAATTATTTTGTTGTCACAGTTTCATTACCTTTATTTGATCAGTGACAGAGTAAATAAGTTTTCAGTTAGGAGGTTACTTGACAGGCTCTGGTGGAAGTCCACTTTCACCTAGCACTTTGTAAAAATCGGTTAGTCTAGGAGTGTACATAAATAAGATCCTTATGGATCCCATGTTTTTGTTTTCATTTTAAGTATAGTTGTGTACATATCTCCCCGTTTTCTTCAGCGAAAGTTTTGAGCTAGACTCCACAGCCCAACAACTAAGGCACTAGAACTGCGCGTTATTCACAGCTCGCAGCGAGCATGCCATCCCCTGTGGAGCCAAATGTTATCACATAGGGTTGTCAAGGGCCATAGGTGTGTGTTGATATACCTGAGTCTGTAGTCTTTCCCCGTCTCTATCCTTTACACAGACCAAATCTTAATTTTTTCCCCCTTCGTCTTGTAAATCGTTCTCTGTTTTCCCTTGTTCGTTTGTGCGCCCTGGTTTTCCTTAAATATCTTACCTGAGTGAAATCTTAGCCCCAAGAGAAAGCACTCACACCCTGTGTTTCAGTCATTGTTCTCCCTATTTTCTTAGCTCACGGCCTGTCGTCTAAAGCCTTGATCGTGTAGGCGCAGCCATGAACACAAAACACAACTTTCTTAGCAGTCTGTTTCGAGATTGAAGCATAAGAATATGGAAATTTTAATATTTCAACCTCAAATATTCCCAAAATAGTCCATATCAGTGGATCACGGCCATTTGAGAGTGCCAACTTGCGTGAAGTATAGCGCCAGAGCAAAATGCCCCGAAGTGACTATGAATCGTTGATCTTAAAGGGGTTAGGTGGAAGTCGATCCAAGCCTTTGGGTAAATGAGCTTCGGGATATTTGAAATGAGAAATGCTTAGAATTCCTGAAGACTCGAAGACCCAAAGTTGCCAAAGCGTTGAATTTACCAAAGTTGTCAAAGTGGCTGAATCCCCGAAGTCCTGAAGGCTCGAAATAGATCTGATTCGTTGAACAGCAAGAGCCACGCGTCATCATATCTTTCACTCTAGAATTTTTACTTTGGGATTTTTAAAATGAGAAACATTGCAAAGTCCTGAAGGGTCGAAGCCCGAAGTGGTCGAAGTGTATAAGTGCTTGAAGTCCCAAAGCGCTCGAAGTCCTGAAGCACCCGAAGAGAATCTGAGCCATCAATTAGTAGGAGCCACGTGTCGCTAGATCCTTTGCTCCGGATAAAATAAGTAGAAGACAAATGGAGTTTGAGAGTTAAAATTCCTGAAGGCCAATCTACGAAGCAAATCTCAGTCATTGTTTTGAAGTGGAAGATTTGATCTGTCAATCTAAAAAGTGCCAGAGCTGAGACGTTGATCAGAGGGCCTAATCTTAGATCAAAAGATCAACGGTCATGCCAAATTGAGGGGTCAGAAGGTGCGCATGTTTTAAAATCTCAAGGGCGGATCACAATCAGAACCATGGTTTTTATAAAGGAGCACATGGCGGTTCATGGTGAATTGCAGGGACAAAAGCAATTTGCTTTCAGACCACCCTAGGTAGCGCCCGCAATCGCACAATTACATAGTGTCATGGCCCTAGGTCACATTGAAGATGGAGAGATGGAGAGGAGTTGCGCCAAAGGAAAAAAGCGCCCATATTTGGTCATAGAAGAATATCTTCTTGGCCTCAAGGCATTAGGATTGACTCGAAGAAGTCATGGGCACCGCCTGGAAAATCTATGGGTGTCAGGCCTCATCCTGATCCCGTTGTGTTAATGTTTATGCCATTATTATAGTTCTTTGCATTTCAATAGAGAAGAGCAACAAAAGAACAAGATCACTGAGAAATACACATTCACAAGAGACACAACATTTATCCTGGGAAACCCTCTAGGGGAAGAAAACCCAGGAAAAACTTCCTTATCATAAATTGCCAATACAATGTCAAGAGATAACTCAAACCAATACAGATAGTCCTCTCCAAAATATGTGCCACTCTTCTCCCTCTCTCCTTTGCCGGTAACAAATCAGAACTTGTCTCTCAAAATGAGCAAGTGAGTTGTTGTCAAATGAGGTGCTAGCCTCCTTTATTTATACAAGTTCTGGCATGTGTGAAGTGTCTCTTCACTGGCAGGGTCGACTTCTTAATCTGGGTGGGTAAACCCACCTTTATTATATTTCTGGGTCTTCTTATTAACTGTTGGGGTCGACCTCTTATTCTGCCTATTATAATTGTTTGTTGACCAATCTACAAAAGGGGATTTGGTCCTAATACAATTACCAACATGATTAATCCACAATGGGGATTAATCCTATAAATAATATATCAATAATAATAAGAATATTCTTTGCAGTTACATTATTTCAACACTCCCCCTTAACAAGAAGGGTATTCTTCAATAGCATCAGGCGAGAGAGGTCTGCATCATCAGTGACATCAAGAGGATAGTATCGTCAATATCATCTTGGAACATTGGCTGGCATATTTATGAGTCATCGGAAGTTTTCTTCATCGGCAACATCATCATTCTCGAAAGAATGCCATCATCATTTGCATCAATATGTATCAGTAAAAATGATACCTCATCAGAGCACTAGGCTAGCACATCACAGTACTACACTGGTTCAATGTCACAGCTATTAAGTTGGTAGCTCAGTGTCAGTCACATCTTTCTTTACGTCTAACTAGGTCAGAAGCAACGTATACATCATCATATTGCTTTACGTCTAACAACAAGGTCAGAAGCAAGGAATCATCTTGCTTTACGTCTAACAACTAGGTCAGAAGCAAGGAACACATCATCATCTTACTTTGCGTCTAACGACAAGGTCAGAAGCAAGGAATCATCTTTCTTTACGTCTAACAACTAGGTCAGAAGCAAGGAACACATCATCATCTTGCTTTACGTCTAACAACGAGGTCATAAGCAAGGAATCATCTTGCTTTACGTCTAACAACTAGGTCAGAAGCAAGGAACACATCATCATCTTGCTTTACGTCTAACAATGAGGTTAGAAGCAAGGAATCATCTTGATTTACATCTAACAACTAGGTTAGAAGCAAGGAATACACACAACGTCTTGCTTTACATCTAACAGCGAGGTCAGAAGCAATGACTCATCTTGCTTTACGTCTAACAGCAAGGTCAGAAGCAAGGAACACACAACGCCTTGTTTTACGTCTAACAGTGACGTCAGAAGCAATGACTCATATTGATTTATGTCTAACAGCAAGGTCAGAAGAAAGGAACACACAATGTCTTGCTTTACGTCTAACAGCGAGGTCAGAAGCAATGACTCATCTTTATTTACATCTAACAACGAGGTCAGAAGCAAGGAACATATATATACTCCCCCTTTCAGGGAGGGTCCTTTCGGACTATACCAATCTTATCTCGAAAGTGTTCAAACTTTACATGAGATAGAGGTTTGGTCAACACATCAGCAACCTGTTCATCCATGCTAATGTATTGGAGCTTCAAGGCTCCTCTCTGTACCATGTCATGGATGAAATGATAGCGGATATCTATGTGCTTTGACCTGTCGTGGAGTACAGGATTATCTATCATCTTTATGTAGCTCTAGTTGTCACATAGAATCACGATTGCTCTCATCTCCAAGTCAAATAGGCCAGTCAATAACTTTCGAAGCCATATAGCTTTGCAGCTAGCAGAACATGCGGAAATGTACTCTGCTTCTGCTGTGCTGAGAGAAATACTGGATTTCTTCCTACTCTGCCACGAGATCATGGTTGATCCCAAACTGAAAAAACATCTGGAAGTGCTTTTTCTGTCAGCAACGCTTCCTGCCCAATCTGCATCAGTGTATCCGCTCAATGTGAATTCATGATCTCCATCATAACTGAGACCATAATCCATTGTACCTTTAAGGTAACTCATCACATGTTTTGCAGCCATTAGGTGAACACGTCTGCGCTCTACCAGAAACTGACTCAAGGTGTTCACTACAAAACAAATGTCTGGTCTGGTGTTCATCAGGTACATCAGCGATTCAATAATCTGTCTATACAGTGTGGCATCTATCAAGTCTGACGAAGTATCGACCTGCAGCTTCAGCTTCGTTTCCATGGGTGTATTCATGGACTTACATTCTAGCATGTCGAATCAATTTAAGATTTCAACTGTGTACTTCCCTTGGTTAAGGAAGATCCTTTTTGGACTCTGCCATACCTCAAGACCTAAGAAGAAATGCATTAGGCCAAGGTCTTTCATTTCAAATTTTGCGCCAAGTCTCTTTTTACATTCAGCGATGAGATTTTCTTCTCCAGTTAAGAATAAGTCATCCACATATAGTAGTAAGATTATTGGCTCATTATCCATAATTTTGAAGTAGATATTTGAGTCTTCTTTACTCTTGGTAAAGCCTAAGCTCGTCAAGAAACTGTCTATACGGACATACCAAGCTCTCGGAGCTTGCTTCAATCCGTATAAGGCTTTCTTCAATCTACATACATGAGACTTTCTGTCTTCTACCTCAAATCCTTGTGGTTTCTCTATATACACTTCCTCTTCGATAACACTATTTAGGAAAGTTGTCTTCACGTCCATCTGGTACAGCTTCCACTTTATCTTAGCTGCAAGAGCTATGATGATCCTGATCGAAGTGTATCTGGCTACAGGAGTGAATGTCTCTTCACAGTCAATGCCTTCCTTATGGGAAAATCCACGAGCGACAAATCTTGCTTTCTCAATACTTCCATTAACAATATGTTTTATTTTGAAGAGCCATCTATATGATACCCCATCTTTATTTTTCGATCTAGGAACTATTTCCCATACTTCGTTCTTCATTATGGATTGGTATTCCTCTATCATGGCATCTGCCCATTCTTTTCTCTAATGGCTTCTTCAGAGCAAGTAGGCTCTTCATCTGGGAGATCACATATCAAATCCGTGTAACTTGGAGAATGGCTTTCGTCTTTTCACCTGTCTCGAGGTTCCTTCTGGAACAACATACTTCTCTCCATCTTGAATAATCTCTCTTGCCCAAGCATGCTTTCTTTTATGGGAGAAGGTCATTTGAGGAGGTTCTTGAACTTCTACTATATCATGGTCTTCTATAAGTTCCTCATCAAGGGAAGTTACGACTTCCCTCACTGGTTCTGCAGCTCTGGGAACCTCCCTCATTGATTATGCAATCCTAGGATTTATAGGTTCCTCTTCATATACTTCTTCAAGCTAGCATCTTCTTGATTTCTTAAGTGCTTCTTCTTCATCAAAGGTCATGTCCCTGCTGATATCAATGTGTCAGTGACCTGGTATGTAGATTATAAAGGCCTTGGAGACCCCACAAATATTCCCTTCTTTCCTGAAGGGTCCAGCTTGTTTCTCTTTTCTTTAGGTATATGAATAAGCAATGGATAGCCAAATATTTTTGAGATGGCTTACCTCTGGCTTCTTTCCGGTGAACATCTCTTCTAGTGTCTTGAGGCCAAGTGTACTATGGGGCAATCGGTTCTGCACATAAACAGCTGTTATTGCTTCTTCTACCCATAAGCACATAGGAAGATCTTGATCTTCACAGCTTCCAGCATGGTTATGTTCTTTCGTTCAGATACACCATTTTGTTGGGGATCTTGATCCCAACATCTTTGCATAAGTTCACGAACTCTTTTGAGGTATATTCTCCTCCATTATCTGACCTGAGTATCTTAATATTCCTTACAGAAGGGTTCTCTTATCAAGGCTTTGAATTCCTTGATCTTGCTGAACATGTCAAATATATCTAGGTCTTTTATGAGAATAATCATTAATGAACGATACATAGTATACATACCCATTAATGGAGGATGATGGCATTGGGCCACACACATCTAAATGGATGAGTTTTGGGACTCCTTTTGTCTTGTTTTCCCTCTTCGGAAATGAGTTATTGATGTTCTTCCCTTGTGCACATCCATTGCATACGCCTTCATGGTCACCTTTGAGTTCTGATAAACCTGTGACCACTTTGCATATGTATGGTAGCGCCTTGTAGTTGATGTGGGCTAATCTTCAATGCCAAGATTCTTCAATGGCATGGGTCATGGCAGCTTCTGAGTGACCCTATATCTTATGCAAGTCACCTTCTTCTCTTCCAATGATGATTGCTTCATTTACGATCTCTACTTTAGCACGTTACCTTCTGCAACCTTTTCTATAGCTTCCTCATGTGACCTGGAGAAAGGTCAACAAAACAACAAGTAAGAATAATATCCTTCTTGATAATATAAACCAATAGCATGAACAATCATCATAGTAGCTCCTTTAGAGCTATCACTTATAATTTATCTGAAGCAAAGATTAAAGGTAAGGAATACAATACGAAATGAGGTCAACACTCTCATAGTGTTGTGACCAAGCACTCTTCCATGGAAACCTGGAACTAACACACGAAGTTTCTCCTAGAGGAGGTGTGAGTTGTATCAGGCAAAGAATATACCTCTATATGCTCACATGCTATTAGGTATAATACTTTACAAGGACTGCTATCTCAACTATAGTCATCAACTTTTCATGTGTACCTTTGAATCTTGATTAATCAAACCTAGAGCCTTGTCTTCAGGAATGAGTGCTTGATTTTCTTCCAAGTCTCCTTCACTCAAGATGATGAGTGTTTTCTTCAACCTATCTTCTAGTACTAAGACAATACACTAACTCGACAAAAGTTTAGGTTAGAGGATAATCTCTATGATCAACTTTCAATTCTTCTAATAATTTGATCATAGCTTCAACATGCAACACTGATAATGTCATGACAAATATATGTATATCAAAATGATCACACCTGGGTTGCATCATTCTTCTGAATGTGTTGGATCTTGAGATCCTTCTGGATCTATGGCAAGAGATCCCTTCTCCTGCAAATACTCTTAAGGGTTTAACCATTAAACATATGTAAGTACATACCTTTGATAGAATTTGCAGGTAGTGGCTCCATCTAGTAGTAGCGGTAATCATTGCCAACTCTTGAGAAAATTTCAAGGGTGATTGCAACTAGTTCTACAGCTACAACTGCAACTGGTACTGCAACTGCAACTGGTTCTGAGACTGCAACTACAACTGCAACTTAGGGTTTTATGAGGAAACCCTAATTTTTAAAACTTTGAGTTTTGAAAATCTAATCCAGGGGATAGATGCGTCGAGCTGAGGCGAGTTAGCTGGTGCAGTCGAACTTTCGAAAATCCAACTTTTACCCCCTCAAACTTGATCTACGGATTTCTGGACTGGTGCTTCTGGTTTTCTAGTACTTCTGGTACTCTGGTACTTCTGGTACTTCTTGTACTCTGGTTTTTTGGTTTTCTGGTACTTTGTGAAACTAGGGTTTCACTTTCTGGGAGATCTAGCCACTGAAAAAGGTGCGCTCAAGGTGCCAAAATAATCCTTGGGGGAGGGCAAAACTTTCTAGGTGGTTTTGAAGCTTAAAAGATTCACTTTTGAAAAACCCTAATTTGCAGGTACTGCAATAGTGACGTTTTTCCTCTTGTGAAATATGCTTCCTTCAGGTTGGCTCTGATACCATGTTAATGTTTATGCCATTATTATAGTTCTTTGCATTTCAATAGAGAAGAGAAACATAAGAACAAGATCACTGAGAAATACACATTCACAAGAGACACAACATTTATCCTGGGAAACCCTCTAGGGGAAGAAAACCCAGGAAAAACTTCCTTATCATAAATTGCCAATACAATGTTAAGAGATAACTCAAACCAATACAGATAGTCCTCTCCAAAAGATGCACCACTCTTCTCCCTCTCTCCTTTGCTGGTAACAGATCAGAACTTGTCTCTCAAACTGAGCAAGTGAGTTGTTGTCAAATGAGGCGTTAGCCTCCTTTATTTATACAAGTTCTGGCATGTGTGAAGTGTCTCTTCACTGGCAGGGCCAACTTCTTAATCTGGGTGGGTAAACCCACCTTTATTATATTTCTGGGTCTTCTTATTAACTGCTGGGGTCGACCTCTTATTCTGCCTATTATAATTGTCTATTGACCAATCCGCAAAAGGGGATTTGGTCCTAATACAATTACCGACATGATTAATCCACAATGGGGATTAATCCTATAAATAATATATCAATAATAATAAGAATACTCTTTCCAGTTACATTATTTCAACACGATGAAGGTAGTTAATGGAAATGGGGGCAGTGGTTTAGACCTCGTCTCACCCCATAAATGGAATGTGTGGAGAGAATGGTCGTGGGGGCCGATTGTCAGTCCAAAGCTCCCTGGTGGACGGATTTTCCCTCAGAGCCTGCACTGAGTTGGGCTTGCATCTGACGTAAGAAGACTTGCACAGTCTGAAAGAGCAGGCATCGACTGAAAACTTTGAATGCAATGGTCTGATCACACTCCTGGTGTTTGCAGCAGTTCTAAGTATAAGTAGTTAGTTCTGATATTTTGTTAAGGGTTGAATGGTTGAGCTAGGCTCCCTACTATTGTAATATTTTGACAAAGAACATTGTTTCTCTAGTTATGTACTTGATTTGAGACTTCTTGATTAATCTAAGTCAGCTTCTCTTGCTCCATCTTATTTGCCTCTGATACTGAGAGAGTTCATGAATGACTGATTCACATGGATTTTTGTGAATGTATTATGATGAATGTTTGATTATAGTGTTGTTATGATTTCTTTCAGTTTCCTTGAAATTTGAATCCAAGAGGATATTGTGTTTAAGTTTTTCTTCCTTAGGTTGTTGGAAGGCCTGATGTTCATGGAAGCCCTCTACACTTTTCTCACCAAAGTCTTCCTCCTACTCACCTTTACTCTAACTTACTGACTGAAGTTGATCCAAGACCTCAATTGCTTGTGCATACCAGTCCATATTTCTGAGTTAAAACATTATTTTCATAGAGTCTTCTCCATTTGGCATCTTAAAACTCATTTACATTTATTGTATAAACTGATGGGTATTGGGCTTACCTTCTATACAATCTAAGGGTGGCATCTAGTGCTAACAACACCTACAACATGTGGAGTGGGGAATACATGCTCCACAAGATCCTTGGATGAAAAGATGGGTGGATTTGATGGCCCGTCATGGTGGCATGCCAATCGTCAAATATGACCAAGATTTCTTCCAGTGGCTGAGGGATCAACGAATTATGGTTGAGGACTATTGTAATGGTCTTTGGCAATTTTTTGGTATTTTCTAACAGTTTATGGTGTAGACGTTTTGTCAAACACTTTGATGTTTGGTATTCTTAGGTATTTGCAAGTTCATAACAATTCATTGTTTCTCCTTTAAATTTATTTGATACCCAACATATATGACAACAAATAAGATGATAATACCCAGCTATGCTACTATATACTTTATAGCACATATATAGGAACTCAAAGATAATCATTGACTTATAAGATTACAGCAACCATTGCACATTAAACAATCATCAAATAGAACTTTAAATAATTGATAATGAACATGTGGTTTATTACTGTAGGTGGTATTTACATATGTTGAGTAAATGGTGTTGTAGATAGTTGCCAAAGAATTTACACTTCCAAATATCAGCACCCACAATAGGATTTGCCTATATTGCAAGGATAATGAACCCAACTTACAAGGAATCGCCTCCCACCAGTCTACAAGTCGACCCACACTCCATATTCGCCCTCAATGAGAAGAAATACGATCCAAAACTTGAGAAGGCACTTCTTGTAGAAATATTTCGACCCTCAGCTGTAGATTTTAACCTTGTACAATATTTACTGCAAACAGATTTTCAGTAAAAGAATAGAAAAAACACAATGGAAAATACAAACATTACACAAATATTTTTCCCCTAGAAACCCAAACCGAGAAAACCAACATATTCTATATTCATTCATTGTGATACATTGTTTACAATATAATATACATATATGATCCAGTGACATCCAAAACCCTAACCCAATGACTTGGATTAGTCAACAACCCTAATTCCTTAACTGGAAATAGAAAACCATCAGCAAAGAAACCATGTGTCGAAAAACCACCTAAATATGTGACACCTTTTCGAGGCAGAAATTTTTTTATCGAGGGTGTTGCCCCCTGCACCCCCCCCCTTCCTCAAACCCCCCTGCATGCTCGATGCAACACAGACACTATTACTCGTGCAAAGAATATAACACATACCCAAAATTCTCCCACTTGTTGTTTTCTTTGCATACAGGGGGTTACAGGGTTGCGTAGTCAACAATCCAAGGCAACAATGCCCATGGATTCTCTACACCAAGATAACTTCTCAGTGCTCAAAAATTTTGTTAATGAATCTGCAACATTCTTCAAAGTGTCCATCTTAATCATCAATACTTTATTTTCTTCAACCAAGTCTCTCACAAAGTGATATTTAATATCAATATGCTTTGTCTTTGAATGATAAGTTTGGTTCTTCACAAAAAAAATCACTCTGATTGTCACAATCTATCCTTACATCTTGATGTACCAACCCAATACCTGAACACAATATTTGTAACCATATTTCTTCCTTACTTGCATGAGTGGCTGCATGTATTCAACTTCTATAGTTGAAAGTGCCACTACAGCCTGTCTTTTTCTCATCCAACTTATTTCTCCTCCAAATAGGTTAAACACATACCCACTTGTAGATATCCTATGATCCATATCTCCAACCCAATGTACATCCACAAAGCCATGTATATCCACCACTCTGTCCAATCTCGGTCTTCCTTCATAGCACAATCCATAGTTAGCAGTGCCACACAAATACCTAAAAACCCTTTTTACTGTTGTCCAATGCTCCTTCCTTGGTTTTGACATGTACCTTCTCAAAACTCCCACTGCATGTGCAATGTCCAGTCTATTACAGACCATTGCATACATCAAACTTCCAACTGCACTCGCATATGTAACATGAGACATTTCCTCCTCCTCTTCATATGTCTTGGGACACTGATCCGCAGATAACTTTACACCAACAGGAATAGGAACCTTGACCGGCTTACATTCCTTCATATTAAACCTCTGCAATATTGTCTCGACGTATTTCTCTGATTTAACCAGAGTTTCCTCTTTTTCTTATCTCTTTTAATTTCCATGCCAAAAATTAAATTTGAAGCACCAAGATCCTTTCATGTCAAATTTAGAGGACAACTGAGTTTTCACATCCTGGATAATCTCCTTGTTGTTTCCTATCAGCAACATGTCATCCACATAAAATACCAAATAAATCAAGTGATCACCAATTAATATAAAATACACACAGTTATCCTCTTTTCTTCTTGTGAATCCAAGTCCCAGCATATAAGTATCAAATTTTTTATACCACATCCTTGGTGAGTGTTTAAACCATACATGGACTTTTTCAGCTTGCATACCAACTCCTTCTTTCCCTTCACAACATAACCTTTTGGTTGCTTCATATAGATTTATTCTTCCAGATCCCCATGTAGGAATGTTGTCTTCACATCCATCTATTCTACTTCAAAATCAAATGTACCAGCAATAGATAACATAAATCTTATAGAGGTTAACTTGGAAATAGGAGAAAAAATCTTACCAAAATCAATTATGTCAACCTGGGAATAACCTTTTTCTACTAACCGATCTTTGTATTTCTCCACTTTTCCTTCTGCATTCAGTTTCTTTTTAAATACCCATTTTCTTCCAATGGGATTTATTCCAATAGGAAACTCCACTAGATCCCAAGCATCATTCTTTTCCAAGGCTGTCACTTCTTCATCCATGGTCTTTTTCTAGAAATTTCCATCCTCTGAATCCACTGCCTCCCTGACAGTTCTAGGATCATCATCAGTAATAGACAAAGACAAATTTGAATGGAAATCAGATGGAGTATAACTTTCTGGTAGCCTTCTTTCTCGAACCGATCTCCTCAATAATGGAGTATGAGGATCTTCTTCTTCTGATTCTTGTTCTTCTATAGAGTCGGATTCATCGTCCTTTAAATCAAACTCTATTTTATCTTATTCTTCCTTACTTGGTAGGGCTTCATGTTTAACAACATCCTTCATTTCTCTAAATACCACATCTCGGATATACACTACCTTCTTAGTTTCTGGGTTCCAAAGCTTATAACCTTTGATACCATCTTTATATCCAATAAAGATACACTTTTCAGACTTATTATCTAGCTTACTCTTGTTTTCCTTTGGAACATGAACATATGCATCACAGCCAAATACCTTGATATGTTGAGAGAAGGTTCCTTACCAATCCATACCTCTTGTGGACTCTTGTCATCCAACACTGATGAGGGTCATTTGTTGACCAGGTAACATGTAGTACCCACTACCTTTGCCCATAATTCTTTTCCTAACCTGGCACCACTGAGCATGCACCTTGATTTTTCCATCAGTGTCATGTTCATCCTTTCTGCAACTCCATTTTGTTAAGGTGTATATGGATTAGTATTATTCCTTGCTATACCACACTTCTTACAAAATTCTTCAAATTCATTCTCGCGGAAATCTCCACCATTATCTATCCTCAACACCTTAATTATTTTCTCTGTTTGATTCTCAACAAGAGCCTTAGACTCTTTAAACTTATCAAAGACTTCAAATTTCTTCCTGAGGAAATATATCCAAGTATTCCTCGATAATTCATCTATAAATGAGACATAGTACACATATTTTCCCAATGATGGGACCGACATAGGTACAAAAACATCACTGTAAACTAGCTGTAAAATTCCTTCTGCCCTCGTCGCACCAGAGGGGAATCTTACCTGATTATGCTTCCCATATAGACAATGTTCACAGAAATCAAAATCCAAAGAGAAGTTATACATACCTTCAACCATAACTTTACCGTGTAGTAGTGGAAGACCCTTTTCTCCGATATGCCCCAGTCTTTGATGCCACAACATAACCTTTTCTCTAGAGACTGTAGGAGTTATTTCTTCTTCAAATCCAATATCAGGAATAATGGAACTATTACACCCATCACTAATAGTGCTTCCTTGCAACTTATATAGATTTCCAAACCAAACTCCCTTCAACAACACCATTGCTCCTCGAACCATCCTGTAGGTTTCCTTTTCAAATATTGGTTTTACCCCTGCATCGTCCATTTTTCTTACAGAAATAAAATTTCTAGCCAAACCTGGGATGTACAAAACACCAGGCAGTGTTCTAATCCTTCCATATATGAGCCTCAACTTAAATTTTCATCGTCCTATGATTTTGGTTGTCGAATCATCACCTAAGAAAACATCACCTCCATCATACCTTTCATATTCGCAAAACCACTCCCTATGGGGAGTCATATGAAAGGATGCACTAGATTCAACCAACCATGCCTCATGATTTGCATGTGTGCTTGAAGAAGCCAAGTATACATCACCTCCTTCTTCCTTGGAGGCATTTTCTTCTATAGAAGCAGATTCTTCAGATCCCTTCTTTTTCTCAACTTTGGATCTACATTGCTTCTTGTAGTGCCCTTATTTTCCACATCTCCAACATACCTTTACAAAATTTCTAGGAGATTTAGATCTACCCTTAGACTTAGATCTCCCACTTGAGAACTTAGATCTATTTATTTCCTGGGAACGTCCTCTTGCAAATAATGTGTCTGTTCTCTGTCCTTCCATATTATTTCGTCTCATCTCCTCTGAAAACAAGGATGAGACCACTTCATCAAACTTCAAGAAATTTGTATTACTACCTATGGCCACAAACAGACTATCCCATGAGTCTGGTAAAGAACATAGTAAACTGATACATTTATCTTCATCTGAAATTTTAATCTCAATAGATACTAACTGACTTACCACAATATTGAAGGCATTCAAATGCTCTACCACCGGCTCTCCATCTCTCATCCTCAGGTTATATAGCTTATTTCTTAGGAATATTTTATTTACTAGGGACTTAGACTGATACAACTTTCCCAACTTATCCCATAAATCCTTGGTTGTAGCTTCCTCTAACACATTCAGTAATATTGAATCTGAGAGACGCGGTCATATTGTGCTCTTTTCCTTTTGATCCAACTTTTTCCAGTCATCTATTGAATTTCCTATAGGTGTAGTACCTGGATCTACCGCGATCCATTGATCTTTGTCCACCAACAAATCTTCCATCTTGAGCTTCCATAGCTCAAAGATTTTCCCATTAAACTTCTCAATCTCCATCTTCGAATTTCTTGCCATTTATTTTCACCTTAAAAATAAATACCACAGATCTCCCACTATAAAAAGGATTATCGCAGTCCTGAGCCAAACCCTTGACCACAAAGGCATCCCCCTGAAGCCAACAAAGCTCTGATACCATATGTAGATTTTAACCTTATACAATATTTACTGCAAACATATTTTCAGTAAAAGAATAGAAAAGATACAATGGCAAATACAAACATTACACATAGATTTTTCCCCTAGAAACCCAAACCGGGAAAACCATCATATTCTATATTCATTCATTGTGATACATTGTTTACAATACAATATACCTATAGGATCCAACATCATCCAAAACCCTAACCCAATGACTTGGATTAGTCAGCAACCCTAATTCCTTAAGCGGAAATAGAAAACCATCGGCAAAGAAACCATGTGTCGAAAAACCATCGACTGCCCCTGAACCCTCGCATGAGGGGCTTCGCCCCCCTGCATCCCCCTAAGGTGTGCACCCAGTGCAACACATAAACTACTACTCGTGAAAATAATATAACGCATACCCAACATCAACAATAACTTCAGTCAAAAATCAAAAAACACGACTTAGCACATATATATTTTGTTCATAATGAAGTAACTCGCCCCCTTCTCATCATAACTCAGCCTAGCAATGCAGTGCGACTTAAATAATGGATAAATCGGTCCCTCAGTCACTGGTAGTGCACCCAAGTTTGGGGAATACTCTTCTATCATTGATATATATTTTCCAACACCTCCACCAGCTAAGAAACAAGTGAGTAAATGGTCCACGAAGGGATAGTGTTGCTATGGAAATAGAGACTCAGCTCTCAAATTGCTATTCTCCCTTTTTACCACATAGAATGTGCCCCAACTCTCAAAAATTGATCATGTTGAAGTACCCACATCATTCTCTAAGGAAACTCGGCCTTATTATGACTGGTCGACCCTCTTGAACACCAAACTCAGCCGCCACCTCTAAACTCAGACACAAATTTGATTGAAAGCACCACTATTGAAGATATCTTAGTTATCAATGAAGCACACAGAATAAATATGGATGATCTCCTCTCCAAAATGACTAACTAGGGTGGATGGTCTCACCACCGAAGCCAATCTCTAAAAAATCCTCCTAGATTTTTCGTCCCAAGAGTTCCAAATCCACAATGAGCTCTCTCAATGAGAAATTAGAAAAATGTAAATACTAGAATGAGAGAGAGCGCCCTCCTTTTTCCCTTTTATTTGTTCCTTGATTCTTTTGCAACCCTTTTACCCTTTTAATCAATTTAAGTGATGTTTCATATTCTTTCTAAGTCACTTAAGGCATTTTTTCCCTTTTTCCCCTTTTTAATTATCTAATGTCATTTAGTTGGGCACTTTTCCTCTTAGGACATTAAATAATTAATTAATTCCCTTCTTAAGGAATATGGCCTATGGGAATCACTTAGGCTACTACGTCCAAGTCCCATGATCACTCAGAAGGTGACATTACAGTCCTCCCACCCCGAGATTTCTTGTCCCCAAGAAATTGCAGATTCGGGTGCTGCAAAATTTGCTCACTCTCCCAAGTGGCATCTTCTGAAGGAAACTCTCTCCATCTGACCAATTATTCCATAATTACCCTGTTTTGAAGCTTCTTTTCCCGAACCTCCAATACTTCCTCAGGAAATAGTATTATCTTCCCCTCCTCATCCAATGGAGGCATTTCTACAGAAGTTGTGAACTTTTGTCCCAATTCCTTTTTGAGACATGAGACGTGAAACACATTATGGATCTTACTCCCTTTTAGAAACTCCAACTCATAAGCCACTTCACCAACTCTTTCGGTCACCCTATAAGGTCCGTAAAATCATGGCTTAAGTTTCTCTCCACCTCTCTTCTTCAGAGAATATTATCTATATGGTTGCAGCCTGAGAAACACCAAGTCCCCTACCTCGAAGGTGTGCTCAACCCTGTGTCTATCTGCATATATCTTCTGTTGGTTCTAGTCCATCTATAGGTTATCCTTAAGATCCTTAAGAATATCTTGGCTCTCCTGAATATAGTCTTTGGTGTTGGGAGCCCTGTTGTCCCCAAATGCCAAGTCTACAAAGGATGGGGCATCATATCAATATAATTCCCTAAATGGTGACTTTCCCACAGACATATGATAAGTGGTGTAATAACAATTCTCACCCAAACGTAACCAATTAACCCGTGTCTTTTGTTGCCCAGCCACGTAGATACGCAAATACCCCTATAAAAATTTGTTCACTATCTATTTTTGCCCATCTCTTTGTGGGTGGTAACTTGTACTAGGATTCAACTATGCGCCTACGATTCTAAACATTTTCTACCAAAAAGCACACATAAATTGACTGTTCATGTCACTAACAATATTTTTCGGCAACCCATGAAGCCTGAATATCTCCCCGAAGAATAAATCTTCTACTTTTTATTCCTTGTACTCTGAGGATATGGAAAATAAATGAGAGAACTTGGTCAACCTATCAACCACCACATAAATTCAATCTCGGCCCTATGTCTTTGGCATCCCTGTGATAAATTCCATGGATATGCTCTCCCATTTTTGCTCCGAAATGGGAAGTGGCTGAAGTAATCCTGCAGGGAGGGTCACCTTATTCAGTTGACAAGTCACACACTCCCACACATGCCTTAATACATAATCTTTGAGGCCCTTCCATGAGAACCTCTCTCTGATCTTCCTATACGTCTTGAAATATCTTGGATACCCAGTTAAAGGTGTGTCATGCATGGCTTTCATAATTTTCTCCTTTAATTTGGACTCTGGAACCAAGTATATGCGATCTTTGTAGTAGATGATATCATCTACCACCTTGTATCTATCATCCTGCACGTTGTTATCCATCACCTCACAAGAAAATTTTCTCTTGTAATACTCCACCAAGAGCTCGGATTTCCAATCCGCAGATATCTCTGATAACGAGCACAATTATGGTCTTTTGGATAGAGCATTAGCCATGACATTGTTCTTTCCTTTGACGTACTCAATATCAAATTCATAGGCTTACACTTTACTGAACCATTTATGTTCCCTTTCTTTAAGGTCCTTTTTCCCCAAGAAATGCCTCAAATTGTTGTGATCAGTCTTGACCACAAACCTCCCACCTACCAGGTATTGTCTAAATTTTTCCAATGCATGCATTATGGCGAGCATTTAATTGTCATATATGGGATAAATTATTTCAAGGGTGGAGATATTCCTACTCTCATATGCGATAGGATGGTTTTTCTGCATTAAAACCGCTCCTATGCCCACACCAGATGCATCACATTCTAACACAAAGGGCTAAGTAAAATCAGGAAGTGCCAAAATGGGGCAAGAACTCATTACTTCCTTGATCCTATAAAAGGTCTTATGGGCCTCTTATGTCCAAAAAAAATCCCCTTTCTTCATAAGATCTGTAAGAGGGGCAGTCAACTGAGAGAATTCTGACACAAAGCACCTATAGTAACTATAGATTCCAAGGAACCCTCACAAATGCGTGATATCCTTAGGTGGTGGCCAATCTAGAATAGCCTGTATCTTCTCCCTGTGAACCTACACTCCATGTGTGCTGGCTATATGCCCCAAGTAGAGAACCTCTGTCATACTGAAATCGCACTTAGATTCCTTGGAATATAAGGAATGCTCATCCATAATGCTCAGAATCTCCTCCAAGTGCATCAAATGCTCCTCCCAGGTATTTCTATAGATCAAGAGATCATCAAAAAATACCAATAGGAACTTTCGCAATTGCTTCCTATATATGTGATTCATGCATGACTGAAAAGTGGCAGGTGCATTGGTCAATCCGAAAGGAATGACTAAGAAATGATAGTGCCCATAATGGCACCTAAAGGCAGTTTTATGAATGTTCTCCTCATGAACTTTGATCTGATGATATCTGGATCGAAGATCAATCTTCGATAAATACACTGCTCTGTGCAGCTCATCGATCCTGGGTATAGGGTACCTATTTTTATTGTTTTCTTATTCAAGGCTCGATAATTAATACACATCCGCATGGCCCCATCCTTCTTCTTAACCAAGACCACCGAAGAAGCGAAAGCACTGGAAATGGGTCTTATGTGCCCCATGTCAAGCAACTCCTTGATTTATTTTTCTATTTCATCTTTGAACTTCTTGGGATGCTTGTACAGGGTGGTGATCACTGGTTTGGCCCCTTCTTCAAGTTCTATGGTGTGCTCAAAACCCCTGTCAGGAGGTCTCCCTCGAAGTATCTTCCCAAATACCTTGTCATGTCTGCTCAATAAATCCTAGATTTATGTATGATAGTGCCTTCTACCTTCATCATCTTTCTGGGACATAATAAAGCATTGTGTTTCATACACTACATATTCGTTTCTGAATATGGATTCCATTCTTTTGTTTGATACTATTGTAGGATCATTGTTCGCCATGATTCGCAGTACAACCTGTTTCCCTCTTGGCGTGAAGAACTCCATGGTCATTTGTTTGTAATTTGTGGTAATGTCCCCCAATTTATGAAGCCACTAAAATCCCAACACTGCATCTGAATCTGCCACATCCACCACATAAAAGTCTTCTGTCAAGGTGTAGTTACCAATTGTCAAGGCTAATCTAGGAATTTTCTTTGCACAAGACACATTAAATCCATCGGCCATCACTACTTTGAACCCCTCAAAGTCCTCTGTAGCTACTCGTCTCCTAGCCACCCATGCTACATCAATAAATTTTTGGGTTTCCCCACCATCAATCAAGTCTATGACTCCATGTCTCCTTATGACTCCTCTAACTTTGAAGGTGTTGAATCTAGGGGTATGAGATAATGAGGCTATATCCTTGGCCTCCTCACTGTGTTGTCCCTCTATCTCTTCCTTCTGATATTTTCCCTGCTCAAGAGAAACCTCTTGATCCTCCTCCTCCTCATAGGAATCTAAATGTACCTCAATATAATGGGCTTGACCCTTCCCCTGGTACCCGTGTCCTAGTACCCATGGATATTTGCAATGGAAACAAAGATTATTTCTCCTTAGCTCATTTCTTGTTGCTTCATCCAACCTTTCCTTACGCGTACCTTCCTTCCCAATAGGCCTCTTGCCCTTGCCTTTCTGTGGAATAAAGGGTTTGGAAAAAAAATTGGGATTGCGCCCTCCATGTCCCTTGTCCTGACAATAGCATCCTTCAAGGTCTCAGGCCTGAAAGCCTTTACCCAACCACGAAGTGGTTCTAGCAACCCCTCAATGAACAACATGACAAGCCTCTGCTCCGATATATCTAAAACTTTCACTGCTAGCTTCTGAAATTATGTGATGTAAGCATCTGGCGACCCCTCTTGTTTGAGTTGTGCTAACTCTCTGAAATGTAGCTCTGGATGCTTTTTATCAAACCTCTCCATTAACTTCTGAGCGAAGTCCAAATAGGAGGTGATAGTTGCATGTCCTAGCGTGACCAACCCATGGTACCACCACTCGTGGGCTTCTCCATCAAGGTGCAGATTGGTGAATTTGATCACTTCAGCCTCGGTCATAGGGTTGAGATGGAAGTATGTATCTAGTTTGTGTACCCATGCCCTAATTGTGCTCCTATTAGACCCATCGAAGGAAGGAATGGATAGCTTCCCCAGTTTCCATGATAGATCCTTGTTCTGTTGCACCCTATTATGATCCCTTGGTATATTCCTGTATTTGATTGTGCAAAAGTCCTAAAGTGACATGGTTGCCTAAAAATCATCACCTAGGGCTTGATATTCTCTTGGATAGTCCTGAAAAGTTTCACCTGGAACTTGTTGCCCTTGATTTTTCGTTGGTTGGTTTCCTAAAAAATTGGGTAAAATAGGTCTAGGGATTGTTATTGTAGTGTTCCTAGCACCAATATGCATAGATATCCCAATATTGTTAAGTACAGCAACCTCATTATTGTTGTCGACTCCATTATTCACATTGGACCCCCCTGCTCCATTGTTATTCCCATGATTATGATTGGTTTGATTGGAGAGTAACTGAGTTATAAGTTGAGTAAGTTGTTGTTGTCCAGCTATTAAGCTCTTGAATATCTGCATTCCCCTTTCCTCATTGGCATCACCCATGTTTTCCACTTTTCCAACCTCCAGTTGATTTTCCCTTACTTATTATTCCACTTCAAATATGTTTTTTACCCCTCGTTGCCTTCTACTTTTGTATGTGACACCGAGAAATCTATTGTCTTCACCTCTCATGAACAACAACCCCTCTTCAGGATAGCAGGAAGGAGGGCTCTGATACCACTGTAATGATATTTGGTAATGTTTTGGTATTTTCTAATAGTTTATGGTGTGGACATTTTGTAAAACACTTTGTTGTTTGGTATTCTTGGGTAATTGCTAGTTCAGAAAGTTCATAAAAGTCCATTGTTTCTCCTTTAAATTTATTTGATACCAAACATATATGACAACAAATAACATGACAATACCCAGCTATGCTACGATTTACTTTATAGCACATATATAGGAACTCAAAGATAATCATTGTGCTGGAAAATTACAGCAGCCATTGCACATTAAAAAATTAGCAAATAGAACTTTAAATAAGTGATAATGAACCTGTGGTTTATTACTATAGGTGGTCTTTACATATGTTGAGTAAATGGTGTTGTATCTAGTTGCCAAATATTTTACACTTCCAAATATCAACACCCACAATAGGATTTGTCTATATTGCAAGGAGAATGCGCCCAGCTTACACGGAATTGCCTCCCACCAGTCTACAAGTCGACCCACACTCCATATTCGCCCTCAATGAGAAGAAATATGATCCATAACTTGAGAAGTCAATTCTTGCATAAATATTTCAACCCTCGTCAATAACTTCATTCACAGAGCAAGAGACACGACCCAACACATATATATTATGTTCATAATGAAGTAACTCACCCCCTTCTCATCATAACTCATCCCAGCAATGCAGTGTGACTTAGATAATGGAGAAATTGGTCCCTCAGTCACTGGTAATGCACCCAGGTTTGGGGAATACTCTTCTATCATTGATATATATTTTCCATCCCCTCCACGAGCTAAGAAACAAGTGAGGAAATGGTCTACAAAGGGATAGTGTTTCTCTGAAAATAGAGACTCAGCTCTCACAATGTTATTCGCCCTTTTTACCACATAGAATGTGCCCCAACTCTTAGAAATTAAGCATGTTGAAGTACCCATGCCATTATATAAGGAAAATCGACCTTCTTCCAACTGGTCGACCCTATTGAACACCAAACTCAACTGCCACCTCTAAACTCAATCACAAATCTGATTGAAAGCACCACTACTGAAGATATCTTAGTTAGCAATGAAGCACACGGAAGAAATTTGGATGATCTCCTCTCCAAAATGACTAACTAGGGTGGATGGTCTCACCACTGAAGCCAATCTCTGAAAATTCCTCCTAGGGTTTCCGTCCCAAGATTTCCAAAGCCACAATGAGCTCTCTCAATGAGAAATTAGAAAAATGTCAATACTAGAATGAGAGAGAGTGCCCTCCTCTTTCCCTTTTATTTGTTTTTTGACTCTTTTGCAACTCTTTTACCATTTTAATCAATTTAAGTGAAGTTTCATATTCTTCCTAAGTCACTTTAGGCATGTTTTCCCTTTTTCCCATTTTTAATTGTCTAATGTCATTTTGTTAGGAACTTTTCCCCTTAAGACATTAAATCATTAATTAATTCCCTTCTTAAGGACTATAGCCTACGGGAATCACTTAGGATACTACGTCCAAGTCTCATGATCACTCGGAAGGGAACATTACCACTATGCTTATGCCGGGATCGATTTCTGTGGAGATCCCGACTTGGCACTACTTGAGGGCTCTTAGTGGGGAAAGACAGGTAAGAAGAATTTTTTCATTATATGTTTTTTTGGGTATTTTAATTATAAAAAAAATTGTCATTTATCCGAGATTATTCAAGTGCTCTCAACAGTGCAGATGTGGCGCCTTATCGGCCTCTGGGATCATCTCCTATTCAGAGGCATGGAGAGATAGGCATGGAGAGATGTCTGTGAAATGTGTGTTTGGATTTATAAATGACGTAAATGTATGTATAAAACATAATTAACCAATGCATATGCTAATGTGTTTAGACATCTAGTAGTATGTTGATACTCAATATAATCAAAATGTCTTTTTAAGAGGCGAATTCTTAAGTATACCCATAACAATGTAGGACTTCGGATGGAATAAAAATTACTCAATTGCAACACTACTAGTTGTGAATCAAGTCATAGAATAATATGACAGATGCCAAATGAAATGGCATCAGTTAATAAATTGATAACTGCATTGTATTCCACAATATTATTAGTCGCACGACCAAGGAAAACACTGTGTAAACTGATCAACTCATTTGTAGGTGCATAGATTTCCCATGCAGCAAATCCTAGGTTTTGAGTACTGTGACTAGCACCATCATCAAAGCTAACATAGGGTAGTGAAGACAGCGACATATGGAAACCAAGAACAATGCAAGGTAATCATCTTAAAGGTAGAACAAGAAACGAAAAAAACACACTAGAGTATGATACACTAAAATACAAAGCACTCATGCAAAAACTATTTTAAGAATAGTACTTCTTCAAGTAAATCCCATTTCTGGGTTCACCCAAAGGAATTCCATCATAATCCACCAGCTCATAATCCCCTTTCTCCAACACTCATTTAACGATATACGGGCCACGCCACATGGACTCGAATTTACCGGCCCCTAATAAGTCACGATATTGTTCATAAAGGAGAAGTAAATAACCCTCAGAAAAAACACATGGTTTGACATGCTTGTCGTATTGAGCTTTGACATGTTTTTTTAGGGTTTCTATGACTAAAGAAGCATCATGACGAGTCTCGTCTAATTGCATCAAATACAAGAGACGTTCCTCTTCTGTTGAGGTGTTAGGGAGAAGTTCGACAGCTAATTTCAAAGATAGGATTTCACATTCAATCGACAGAATAGCTTCGATACCATACACTAAATGGAAAGGTGTGAACCCTGTGGCAGATTTAACGGACGTTCGATAGGCCCATAATGCCGAGAAGAGCATTGTGTGCCAGCTTGACTTGTGAATTCCTACCATTCGTCAAAGAGTAGTAGTGAGAACTTTGTTGATTTCTTCAACCTAACCATTGGCATGTGGATAGTAAGGGGTTGAGTTTTCATGTCGAAGACCCAACTTCTCGGTAAGTTCAGACATCATGAAATTGTGAAATTGACTACCATGGTCAGTGACGATGGCTTGAGGGACATCGAACCTAGTAACGATATGATTGAATATGAGCAACGTTGCAGTTTTCCCAGTATTATCAAATGTAGGCATCGCCTCGACCCATTTAGTGAAATAATCCATGGCTACAACAATGTATCCATGACCCTCGGCTGAGTGAAGGTTACATGTCATGAAGTCAATGCCCCATTTAGTGAATGGACCAACATAAACTATAGGGTAAATAGGAGTACGATGTGATCGGATCTTATTGTTATATGTTTGACAAGCGTGGCATTTCTGAACGGCAATAATGCAATATTTAAACAATGAAGGCCAGAAGTAACCATCTCGTAAGATCTTTTGGACAATGGCATACCCAGACATATGACCACCACATGCTCTGGAATGATAGTCATTTAAATATTTCTCAGCTTCATCATAGGTTAGACATCGGTGAAAGATAGAATCAATACCACGATGGTAAAGGGTATCATCGAGGATAATGTATTGACAGGCTTGATACTGAATACGATGACGATCTACATGAGAAAGATCATGCCAGAAAGTTTGGGTTTGGAGATAAATGACAATGCCTCCATACCATATGTCGTCTGAAATGATCAGAAAGAGAGACTCATCACGAAAGGAATCCTCTACCACAATTTCTGTCTCAGTGGAGGGAAGGTCACATATCAATTCGACAAAAACCAGATACTTCTTTGACTTGGCTCGCTCAAAATCCAAATCAAACTCCTGGAGAATCACTATCCATTTGGAGTATTTCCCCCCATCAATTGTCGAGTAAGGATGTGTTGCATAGGGTTGCAATCGGAAATGATGGTGGTTTTGCACAATAATATATAATGATGAAAACGTTGAACATTTGCCAAGGCCAGTTTCTCCACATGCATATATTTGGTTTCGGTGGTCGTGAGACTCTAAATCAAATAGTAAATAACATGTTCACTGTGTGAATCATCCTCTGGGACTAGAACCATGGCTATGGTAGAGTCCGAAGCATCCAAGCATAAGAAATAATCTCGACTATAATTGGGGGGGGAATAAAAGTGGTGTACGGGTTAAGGCAAGTTTAAAAGATTCAAAGACTTTGTTGGCAGTGTCATCCCATACAAAATTCTGACCCTTCTTAAGAATTCGAGTGAAACCTTTCATTAGTTCTTCATAATTGGGGATGAATTGACGTAAAAAGTTTTCCTTCCCTTGCAAACTTTGGAGTTGGCGTAGGATAGAAGGAGGAGGAAAATTGAGAATAGTTTCAACCTTCAAAGGATCCACCCTAATCCCATGTGTAGAAATGATAAAACCAAGAAGTTGTCCGAACTTCACACAAAAAATGCATTTATGTGGATTCAATCGTATGCGATAATATCGACAGCGTAGGAAAATGGCTCGAAACTGTGTCGGGTGATCTTGGCAATGCATGGAATGCATCGGTAAATCATCTAGGTAAGGTTGTACAATGTGTTTAATATCATGAAAAGAATAAGACATAGCACATAGAAAAGTTTCTCAATCATTCTTGAGACCAAAAGGGATTTTCTGGTATGTGAAGGGTCTCCAAGGGAAACTAAAAGCAGTCTTATGTTGATTCGCGGGTAAAATATTGATTTGATTATAACCTGAGAATCCATCCATCAAAGAGAATATTTCACTCCCAACACAATCATCAATGATCTATTCAACTAAAGGGATCATGCCTTGTTTCTTCGTAACTAGAACAACATCAGACACTCAATCAATCAACGCTACAACATATACAAAACCAACTTTAAGAAGTTTTTCAACTTCGAGTTTAATAGCAACAACTTTTCATGGATGTACTGGGAGAAGTCTCTGTCAAACAGGTTTAGCATTTGGGTAAGTCTTAATCTCATGTACAACAATATATGTATCAATTCCATGCATCTCTTCATAACTCCACGAAAAAACGTCACGAAATTCTTGGAAAATATCTTTGTAAATTTGGATCTCATCAGGAGAATATGAGGCACCAATATGAACATTTTCCATGATTCAAGGCTTAATCGAAATATCTAGAGGGATGGTGGGTGAAATATTTCCCAAGTTCCCTTCATACAAAACATCGTGTGTTGGTTCAAGAACAAGGGGAATAGTAACGACAGTAGGCAGATTTGAGATCCGTTGGTAACTCTCTATATTCTCAGGTTCCAGGAAGAGGATAGAATGATGATGCCCATCGTCCCATGGGGTATCTTCCATGGACATAACTGTCATGATCATCTCATTGGTGTGAAATACCACATGAAACAGATCAGGAGACATATCTAAAATAGAATGAGGAGAAGGAGTTGTCGATTGAATAGCTTGATAAACCAATTCTACTGGACTTAAAGGCATTATGTCACCATAACAAAGATAGTCGTCAAAGCTAGGTACTAGCCAAGGGTCATAAGACTCAGGTGTTTTTCCAACAGTGGTTGAGGTCATATTAATCGAAGCGACAAAAGGAGGGGGACTATCAGGTGGTTGAATGGGGAAAGTACCCATTAACGATGAATCCTTTAAAAGACCCACACCAACATTCTCATGACCAGGAGTTGTTTTTGCAATGAAAGGAAAGTTACTAGTGCGTGAATCAGAACTAAAGAAGGAGAGTTGATCTATGGTAAAAACTTTTTCTTGGTGAGGGAAACGTATCACACAGAAAAGAGTAGAAACAATTGCAGGCATAGAATCAATCCAATTACAGCCAAGTAGAAGGTTGTAATTGAGAGGTGCATCAAACACCTTAACCTCAACAGTTATCACCTTTCCTTCTAATGCAATAGATAACGAAGGAAGAACACCATAAAGTTTAAATCCTGAACCATTAAAATATTTTAGAGTATTGTGTGACTCAGTAAGGGCAGGAGAGACAATGGCTTTCCAATAAGTAACGAACATGACGCAAGTCGAATCTCCTTCATCAACAATGATTCAACAAATGTTCTTATTTTCCACAATGACTTGTATTTGAAACAGTAATTGATGAGGGAGTCTTGGAATG
The DNA here is from genome assembly GCA_009831015.1 of Picea engelmannii. Taxonomy (NCBI): domain Eukaryota; kingdom Viridiplantae; phylum Streptophyta; class Pinopsida; order Pinales; family Pinaceae; genus Picea; species Picea engelmannii. The sequence continues at coordinate 1,043,533 of ML777864.1, forward strand.
TGATCTTCCAAGTCAAATATTATCAAGTTCATATCAGTAGGATCAATTCCACCAATAGCCTTTAACAGTGCTTTATGTTGTGTAAGACAACTTTGAAGGACTTCGAGAGCCGACATCGCAGAAGGTGCATATGCAAGATCTTCTACAATACTATAGTTTTGAGTTGCATGTGTGTGGGGGTTAAATGACGACTTACGAAAAACATTCTTAGGAGGCGGACGAAGAACTTTATCGAGATTCAGTCATTTGAGATGAAGAGGATCGTTGGGAGGTGAAGTCGATGGAGGAGGTTGAACCAATGGAGGTGGTGAATCTTCAAATTTCTCTTTTGAAGGAGAATAATCTTTGGCTCGAGTACCGACTACAACTTCGTTCTTCTTGTTGTCACCAGTACACATAAGTACATAATATGTGGTAGAGGGAGAAGGATGTTCATGAATAACCAATTGGGTGTGTTTCTAAGAAGAAAAGGTTGTGACAAAACGACGGGTGTAGGAGGTGTCTCGGTCCCTTGCAGGAACTTAGTAACCTCAGCATGTCTCGGAAAATCTTTCGTATAATGATGCTCACCACAGATAAGACAAGGATAATGAGGTTTTCTCTTTTCTTTATCATCAACGGGATGATTTTTGGGTTTATCAGATTGTTGATTATTATTTTTCTCCTCTTTATTCTTACCCTTCCCTTTCTTTTTATTTTGATTTTTACTGCTAGGTGTAGACTAAACCGTATTAACCTCAGAATTTTTACCGGGAGAAGGATTCGGAGGAGTATAATTTTGTACATTAGCAGTAGTATATTTGGGATTGGAATGATTGGCTTGTTTGGACTGAGTATCAGCATGAAAAGTGTCGATCATACCATCGGCAACATGAGAAGCTACTAGAGGTGTTGGGGTTGGATTTGTAGACAGGCAAGGAGCATCAGGGATCAAGTCATATAGTGTGCCCATTTGTGAATAAACGAGATCCAAGTATTGAGCACAACTAATCGCTTGCTATTCAGTGATGACACCACCCATGGAAACATCATGGGCTATAGGACCGATGAGTGATTTGGTAAACCACTCAGCCAACAATTGATCAGGAAGGGGAACTTTGATTAAGCATCTTCTCCTCCTCCACTCATGAATATGATCGAAAATTGAGTAGAAGAGGATTGTTTAAATGAACTCAAATATCCAGTTCTTATCTCATATTGTATTGGTAACTGGTAATGCATTAAGAAAGTCATAGCTAAGGTGTTGAAATCATTGAATAATCCACGTGGCAATTCAATATACGATTTGGATTTCGAACCCGTAAGATTTTGTTGGAAAATACGAAATCTAATGGATTCATCCATCAAGGAGTTGGATGAACACCAGAGATGAAATTTCATGACATGATTATTTGGTCCTTCTCCCGATCGATCATCAGACTTAGGAATTTATGATGGTAATTTTGCAGGTATGACCGGTTGTTGGCATAGGGGAAGACCCGGGATTCAACGCTACAACAATGCATCAACAAAGCCCTAACTACTGGCCCTTTCGGCAACACTTGCGAAGAAGATGAAGTCTCACCCGAGGTAGAGGAAGGGGTGGTTGCAAGACTCAGGTGTCTGCAACCTTAGTTGGGACACAGATATGTGATTATACAACTTACTAGAGCACTTAGCACTGTTAGTTCCTCAATATACAGTCAATAACCACTTCTCTCATAAGACATAACTTTGTAGTATTCACGCTAATCTACAGTATTCAAGCACTTAGCATATACAAATGGATCAGAATGAGCATATCAAGAACTAAGCATGAATATCTAGATCAGATCTAACATTCTCACATATAATAAGCACCAAGCATGAATAGATCTATCTAAACATATCAGAGCACTTAGAATGTTGCATATGAACACATCAAGACAAAGCACAAGGAACATAACACAGTGTTTACATGGTTCACCCCCACCCTAGGGCTACGTCCACCAACTCTTCTTCTTTATAGTCTTTGATCAATCGGTTACAAGAACAGAGCCTCAAAACCCTTACTCTGCACAGGAAAAAAGATATGTGCATCTCGCTAGATCCCTCTTCCTTGTGTTACAACACTAATCCTCTTATCGTATCGCACGAGGACTTACACTCAGCTCTACAAGTCTTACATAGAATGCATAAAGCCTTGATCACACAGATCCAACTCTTGGCACTTAGCCTACATCACATAGATATATCATCCACTACTTCTCTATATGGCTTGGACATCTATATATACATACAAAATAGGCCTAAACATGGGTAAACCCATGGGCCGACATCCCCTTCCCATTACATATTCCCAAAAGCCCAAAAAGGGGCTGAGATCCCTTGATCTTCGCTTCGACTTGCGCTCCTCCTTCGAAAGACTGTCAAAGTCCCAAAAAAGGTCAACATGACCAAGAAACTTCCAAAACTTGGTCAAGGGCCAACATGCCCCCAACACTCACCTGTGACTCATCTCGAGTCACTTTGGTCTGAGCAGTTCTGCCTCAAATGCCTCAAGCTTGGCTCAAGCTTCTTTGACTTGCTGCTTTATTGTGGCCTCTTGTTCAATGAACTCCTGTATAACTGCTTTGTTCATTGTCCCTTCTAGGCATTGTTATGTTGTAATGATGACCTGTTCTAACTCTATTCCTTGTCTTTCAACCTCTGTAAACAACTGGCATGCCTTATCCTGCACAAGTTGCAGTCGTTGAGTGACTTCCATTAGTTTGCTTTGAATCATATGGATTTGACATTGAGATGTGCATTGTTCCTGATATCTCTTCATCCTTTCTACAGCTAATGGGGCCTTCAGTTGCACCTGTAGAGTATCTGTGTTCTTCTTCGCTTCTTGGATTTGCGACTCTAGTGTCTGCAATTTTGGATTTTCAGTGAGATTTTCATCGGTCTGGGCATTGCGGTTACTCAGTTGCTTGCACTCCAAGGCAAGAGCTTTTAGTCTGTCAACTGTACTATGGGAAGTTGCTTCTCTTTGGTTCCTTATCTCCTGTGGGGATTCAGGTACTACACGGAGCTCTAAATCGGCGATACGCTATTGTAGCTTCTGGATTACCTCTTCCAGTTGTGTCACCTGATGTGGAACTTGTTCCTCGGTATGTACTTAGATAACTGTCATAAAGCGGAGTTCTATGTTGACCCTTTCCTTAACTTCAAGATGCCTAGCGAGAAATTGTTCCTTGCTTTGTTGTAGCTCTGCTTTTTCTTCATCCCATTGTGCTTGTAGAGTAGGATTTTCCTTTTATGCAGCACTGCATTGCTCCTCAAGGTCTTTCTGTACTTTTGCTAAAGTCTGGGTGGCTTGTTTTGTTTCTCCCTGAGCTCGTCGAAGGCGAGCTTCAACTGTATCAGCAATGTAGTGTAATTGAGTGGGGTCATCACCTAGTTCTAGTGTTCCAACTATCAGGGGCACAATGGATATTGTGCCACTGGACTGTAGTGCCTATTTCACTCCTTGGAGCTCATCCTTAATCCGACTAAAAACCTCATCCTTATTAGCTTATTGCTTCTCTTCTATCTCCAGTGAATCATCATTCAGTGGTGCGACGATGAAGTCAAAGTCGTCTAAGGTGAGGGTGGTCTCGAATTCTTGATGCAAAAGTGTTCTCGGTGCATGGCACGACGAGCTAAATACGTAATTCGACAATGGTTGTCTTGCAATGGGTATGAGCCTCCATTAACTCATGTTCGATCCGTTATGGTGTGATCCTATGGTCTGATGACAAACCTTTATTTCTTTTCTGTCCGTTCAAAGCGTCGATCGAACGGTTATAATATCCCCAATGGCTATATTGCTTCGTCATGGCAAAGTGCCATGTGTCATTGTTTTGATATCTCGATGAAGCTCCAATTCTGCAATTTTTCTTTCTGCGATGTCTCCTCTAGAACCTCCTATAACTTTTCAGTCTTATCCCTCTTCTTTCTTATCTTTCTAGCCTTCTTTCTAGTGAGCTTCGTCTCGGTAGTGCTTTTCTCATTCTGATTCTTATCTTCTTTGGTCTTAGTTACTTCGCACTGTTGAAATTCTTTCCTAGGGTTCCTGGATAATACTTCTTCTTTGTCTAGGATAGGTAATTCAATCTTTTGTGGATCCTCTAGTGTTCTCTTAGCTTTGACATCTGGATTGCTAGCATTAAATATCTGTGATCTTCTCTCATGTTCATTAATCAAGTGTGTGATCCTTCTAGTCATAAAATATTTTAACTCTTGTTTCTTTTGTTCCAAAACTTCTTCTTCTTCCTTTCGTCTGGCTTGATCTCTATCAATCCAAGATTTTTCTATTAGCATGGTAAATGGGGTGTTGTCTTCAAAAAATTTAATAATATCAAAGTATTCTTCTGTTGAAGTTCCATTGAGAGTCATAGGTATCCAAGCGAGCCTTCCACATAGGTTTACTAGATTTCCTATGAATAAACCTATTCCTCCTAGTGAAGGGATCATAGTAGGTATTCATGTAGCTTCCCAAGTTCTCTCTGTCATGATATTCACCTATTTTTCCTCATCTAGAACACAGACGATGTCGAAGTCTCCTATTCTTGATTCGATGCATTCCTTCTCTTTGAAGATCCCTGATAAGATGACATGTCGATGGTCATTCAGGGTTTCTTTCATTTGTAGAAATGATTTCTTTGATTCTTTCTTAGGTTTGTCTGTAGGTTCTGGATCTACCTTAGGGTTTTCTTGATTTAGATTCATTCTTTCAAGCTTAGCAATCATTCTAGGGCAATCTAATACTTCATGGTCTAGAGATTTACAACAAAGACAACTAGGTCTTCCACCAGGGAATTCCTTAGCAAGATGTCCCGACCTTCTGCAACTGTAACAGAGGGTTAATCCTCTCTTCCTTTTAAATGATCCCCATCTTCTTATGTACTGTGCACTAGGATCATGGGAGATAACCTGCAACAAATTATTTCTAGGATCCTGCATCAATTTGTTAGTCTGAACATTCTTTCTTTGCATAGTTATAACATATCTTTCACTATTCTTATCAGATTTACTCATATCAAATCTTCTTTCATCTATCAATGACCTTGTTAAGGTCCTAACCCGCACATAGGTAGATCAATGTATTCGGATGTAATAAAGGTCAATATTAATAAGGCCTTTCAATAAAATAGAATAAGGCGGATGTAAGGAGACCTAATAGAAGCTTCTGCTTCTAGAAGGATATTCCTCTAGATGCTTCTCTTAATAGACATATTTAGTATAAATAAGGGTAGAGGGTATGAAAACCCTAGCTTGGAGATTATTGTAACAGAGCGCTACTCGATTGGAGGTTTCCCCCTCGAAGAGGCCTGTGAACATTGCTTTCTGAATTAAAGTGTTATTTCTATTGCTATTGTTATATCATTTCTGTGTATTGTGAAGATTATGTTGGATATTTCACTGTTATTCTACCATTTCTAGCATTTTATTTCTGTTCTGCATATTTTATATATCTGGTATCTTGCAAGTGGTATTAGAGCACTTTCCTTGGAAGAAATTGTGGGTATTTTTTTTTCAGGGTAGAGACGTATTCTGACGTCTTTAAGACACAGATATCTGTCGTTACGTGCATTAACCCGCGGTTGAGGGATTCATACACGTAGGAAATACAAGTGGTTCTTAAGCGCACATCTGTTGGCCACCCTTGTAACCCCTGTTGGTACCCCTTCGAGTGGTAGCGCATCAGACAGCACCTGTGTACGGATCGGCCTAGATTTCCTAAAGCCCTCTTTAGATAAACCTATCGGCCACCGGACTGCTATAGTGTCACCAAGAACAACACTCAGGAAGATACTCTCTAGTACCTAGGTAGTCAGGTAGTACGGCTAAGGGTACGGTCTATCCTCCTTAGTTAGTGCCCTAAGATATTGGGCTGAGTACTATTGTTGGACCCCGCACATATATCAGAGAGCTATAGCACAGGGCAAACCCTTGTCTGTAGAACCCTTGAATACCTAACCCTTGGGGAACATAAACAAATTAAACCAACGAGATCTATTGTCGCACATATGTGTTTGGGTTGCTAAGTAAATACACATTTCTCTCTGGTTCAGAATTTGGGGATTTCATCACTGCAGCATTCTTCAAACCAAAGTATAACCCCGCAGCATTCTTCGCTCGGGCTATCACCAGATATGTATGAAAGAGGCTGACATTCCCAAGACCACCTTTCACACTCATGAGGGCCACTATGAGTTTTTGGTCATGCCCTTTGGGTTGTGTAACGCCCCCTCCACCTTCCAAAGCCTCATGAACCATGTCTTCCGCCCTTTTCTCTGTCATTTTGTCTTAGTTTTCTTTGATGATATCCTCATCTATAGAAAAACCTAGATAGACCATCTTACTCATGTGGATCAAGTTCTCTGCCTACTCTCTCAGCACCAACT
>ML777864.1:1064937-1076888 GCA_009831015.1 Picea engelmannii
TTGCTTCAATCCGTATAAGGATTTCTTCAATCGGCAGACATGAGACTTCCTGTCTTCAACCTCAAATCCTTGGGGTTGCTCTATATACACTTCCTCTTCAATGATACCATTCAGAAAAGTTGTCTTCACATCCATCTGGTGCATCTTCCATTTCATCTTGGCAACAAGAGCTATAATGGTTCTGATCAAAGTGTATCTTGCCACAGGAGTGAATGTCTCTTCATAGTCGATTCCTTCCTTCTGGGAAAATCCACGAGCGACAAATCTTTCTTTATATTTCTCAATACTTCCATCAGCAGCATGTTTTATCTTGAAGAGCCATTTTTTATGATACCACATCCTTACTTTTCGGTCTGGGAACAATTTCCCATACATCATTCTTTATTATGGATTGGTATTTCTTTGTCATGGCATTGGCCCATTCCTTCTTCTGTGTGGCCTCTTCAAAACAAGTAGGTTCTTCATCAAGTAGATTGCACATCAAAATCGTGTAACTGGAGAATGGCTTTGGTTTCTTCACCTATCTCGCGGTTCCTTCTGGAACACCATACTTCTCTCCATATTGAATAATCTCTCTTGCCCAAGCAGGATTTATTTTATGGGAGAAGGTCATATGAGGAGGTTCTTGAACTTTTGTTATATCATGATCTTCAAGAGTCTCCTCATCAGGGGAAGCTATGACTTCCCTTACAGGTTCTGCAACTCTAGGAACTTCTCTCACGGATTTTGTCGTCCTGGGATTTACAGGTTCCTCTTCACATACCTCTTCAAGCTGGCATCTTCTCGATTTCTTAAGTGCATATTCTTCATCAAAGGTCACGTCCCTGCTAATATCAATATGGCGATGACCAGGTATGTAGATTCTGAAGGCCTTGGATACCTCACAGTATCCCACAAATATTCCCTTCTTTCTGGAGGGCTCCAGTTTTTTTCTTTTCTCTTTCGGTATATGAATAAACACTGGACAGCCAAATATTTTGAGATGGATTACCTCTAGCTTCTTTCCGATGAACATCTCTTCTGGTGTCTTGAGCCCAAGTGCACTATGGGGCAATCGGTTCTGCACATAAACAGTTTTCATTGCTGCTTCTGCCCATAAGCACATAGGAAGATCTTGATCTTCACAGCTTCCAACATGGTTATGTTCTTCCGCTCAGCTACACCGTTTTATTGGAGATCTTGATCCCAACATCTTTGCAGATATTCACGAATTCTTTTGAGGTATATTTTCCTCCATTATCTGACCTAAGTATCTTAATCTTTCTTTCGGAAAGATTCTCTATCAAGGCTTTGAATTCCCACTAATGGAGGATGATGGCATTGGGCCACATACATCTGAATGAATCAGTTCTAGGACTCCTTCTGCCTTGTTGTCCCTCTTCGGAAATGGGTTCTTCATGTTCTTCCCTTGCGCACATCCATCGCATACGCCTTCATGATCACCTTTCAGTTCTGGTAAACCTGTGACATCTTTGTATGGTAGCACCTTGTAGTTGATGTGAGCTAATATTCTAGAGTTCACATGGATTCTTCAATAGCGTGGGTCATGGCAGCTTCTGAGTGACCCACCTTCTTCTTTTCCACTGATGATTTCTTCATCTATGATCTCTCCTTTATCACGTTGCCTTCTACAACCTTTTCTATAGCTTCCTCATGTGACCTGGAGCAAGGTCAACAAAACAACAAGCAAGAATAATATCCTTCTTGATAATACAAAGCAATAGCACGAACAATCATCACAGTAGCTCTTTTAGAGATATTACTTATAATTTAGCAAAGATTAAAGGTAAGGAATACAATACGAAATGAGGTCAACACTCTCTTAGTGGTGTGACCAAGCATTCTTCCATGGTGTTAGCATCAGAAGTCACTCCTGGATTGCTTGCAGGAGCAGAGCCCGACACCCATCAGTTTAATGTCACGATTTGTTTATAAAGGGGTGATCAAATGGAGGAAAACTCAGAACAATATCGTCTCAACTCTGAAACTACGCCAGGCATGCATGGGTGAGTGAGGTCTTAGAGAAAATTCAAACAGTGAGTCGTAATAAGGGTGAGTAGGTGGAAGACTTGCATGAGAAGAGTGCAGGGGACTGTTCTAAACATCAAGTTTCTAACAGGCTATGGGAGAAGGCATCTGGAGGCAAGATCTTCTTACACCCAAATGCAGGGAACCAGAGAAAACAGTAATGCAACAACGAATCATTTATCATAACATAACTGTGCTAATTCACGTGAATCATTTGATCATGAACCCTCGGGTATCAGATGAAAACACAGATGGAAAAGGAGAACTGTTTGTCATAAAACAAGAAATCTCAAACACAGATGCATAGCCATAGAACTAGAATGATCATTAAAACTTTACAGTCGTGAGCTTCGCTCAACCATCAATAGATACAAAAATGGCGAAAATGCCTTCATATACTCAAAACAACAACAACAACAAAATCGAGACACTGCATTAAACACATTGCGTCTGCATGGCTTCTGACAATCGGCACCGGTAGCTTCTGAATGATCGTGCACCTGACGGTTTCATGGGCGAATCGATGTGCCTTTAATTCATCGCCGGACTTTCCCATTATGGCGGAGGCGATGTCTAACCACCACCAACTGCTTCAATAACTGCTTCATTGGGATTGAGGATGGCCCGGCCAACTGGCACTTCTGCGACGTGGAAGACTCTTCGCACTGCCACCTGGATTAGCTTAACGGCCTGATGAATAGGCGTGGAGGCCAGCGTGAAGGATGGGGTGCATAACGGGAGTGGTAGCACCAAGACCATGAGAGGGTGATAAGAGGGATGAGGCAAGAGAGGGACGACAGAGGAAGACACATGGCAGAAGATGATAGGCGGATGGGGCAGGAAATGAGATATAATGGGTACGCTTTTAGTGGGAGACTTATGTGGAAAAGAGCGGGACACCTGGCAGGCGGTAAGTGGAAGATGAGAAGGGAAAGGGACCACATGGACCAGAAGAAGGGAGAGGGACAGATGTCAGAGGATGAGGAAGGGGCTAAAGGGCGCGAGCCTCATTGCACGACCAGGAAGAGAACAGCTGGCATGAAAGATTACATGGCAGGGAAGGGGCCCACATTGGTTAAACGCATAAGGACAGAGGATGCCCAGGTTGCCTGTGCACCATTGATTCGGGCACTCGAATTGCAGCCATTGGAGAGATGCACCTCCTATTCTAGACCCCCCCCCCCTCCGCTTAAAGGTAGAAAGGCGGGGGGGATCCGGAATCACCCTGCGCACCGTTGATCTGGGCGCTTCGATCATGACCGTTGAAGAGGTGCGCCCTCGATTCCGGACCCCCCCCCTCCGCTTAAAGGTAGAAAGGTGGGGGGGCTCCGAAATCCTATGTGCGTCGTTGATCCGGGCGCGCAAATCTCTGTCGTCCAGAGTTGATTTTCAATTAAACACGGACGCATTCGTGTTTCAAACTTAGGACAAGTGGGTTTTTAACCCATTCTTTTCATTCTAACCCCTTTACAAGAAATATCGCTAACATTTGGCTCCATGGGGGATAGATTTGTCCCTGTGATGCTCTAAGAACACTTTTTGCAGATTCAGTGCCTTGTTGTTGGGCTATGGAGTCATTTATTAAACTGAAAACAAAAACAAAAGCAATATTTACAAGGCAAAAGAGCCGACTGCAGCTCACGAAAAACATTTTTTCAGGAAATGGCCATTTACTGGGCCACTAAAAACTTCTTTGCCTTCCAGATCCTGCAACCTGTAAGTGTTGTTTGAAAATACTTCAAGGATCTTGAAAGGCCCAAACCAGAGGGCATCAAACTTACTGTTCTTGCCCCTGTCCTACCTGGGTGGGTCCCATTTGAGCACCAGATCACCCAGCTCAAATTCTTTCTTTTTGCTCTTCCTGTCGAAAGCCTACTTGATCTTCTGCTGATGGTCGTAGGCCCTATCCAAGACTTGTTCTTTGATCTACTGCACTTCCACCATCTTATGAATCCTTCTGACCATGTGGTTAGGCTCTCCTTCAAGGTCCTGGAGGAATTTCACCACAGATACGGCGAGCTAAGTAGGGAACACAACCTCTGCTCTGTAAACGAGTTGGAAGGGCGAGATGCCCAGGCACCTCTTTGTTGTGACCCGATCATCCCATAGAGTGAATTTGAGCTTTGAATCCCAGGCCCTTTTATTATCTTCCAATAATTTCTTAATGAGCTTGACCAAGATTTTATTGGAAGATTCCGCCAGTCCATTCCCCTGAGGATAATATGGAGTAGAGTGAACCAGTGAAATCCCAAACTGTTCAAAGAACTTGACCAGAGGTTCAGACCTGAAGGGGGCAGCGTTGTCAGTGACAATCCTGCTAGGGTAGCCAAATCTGGCTATGATGTCTTCCAGGAGGCTGATGATTACTTTGTGAGAAGTGCTCCTGGTGGGGACAACTTCTATCCATTTGGTGAAATAATCCATCGCAGTCAGGATCCATCTGTGCTGGCCACTTGAGGGAGGGTGAATTTCCCCAATGAAGTCTAATCCCCACTGCTGAAAGGGTGTTGAAACTACCACAGGCTTCAATGGCAGAGATTTGAGCTGCTGCTTTCCTGAGAACTTCTGGCATTTGATGCAAGCTCTGATTTCTCTGCAGACATCAGGGAACAAGGTGGGCTAGTAATACCCAGCTCGGAGGATCTTATGGGCTGTGGCCTTCTAGAAATGATGACCTCCACAAAGGCCACTGTGGAAATCAAATGTGACCTGCTGGGCTTCTTGTGGATCCAGGCACCTCAAAAACACCCCCAAAGGATCCTTCCAGTACAAGGTGTGGTCAATGAGGCAATACCTGACTGCCTTGAGCTTTAAATCTCTTGCCTTTCTTTTTTCCATTCCATCAGGAGGCCTCAATTCTTACAGAAAATAAAAGATATCCTTGTACCAGGGACATGCTTCTAGTGATAAGGTGGTCTGAGAATTCGTGGCGGATGACTCAGCTTGCTCGTTGATGAAATTGATTCCCAAGGCTCTGCAATTGGATTCAGCCAACAACTTGGCTAAACCCTGCCCCTTTATCATCTTGGTGGGCCTAATCTCCAGATCAAATTCTAACATTTTGGTGATCCATTTACCTCTCCCCCCGTCTATGTCAGGCTGTATAAGAATGTCCTTCACAGAAGCCGAAGGGACATATGCAGTAATCTTTGAATGCAAGACATAGACTCTGAAAGCTTTGAGGGCTTTCACCAAGGCATAAGCCTGCTTCTCCATGATTTAGTACTGGAGTTCTGCGTCTCTCAATGCCTTACTAAAGAAATCAATAGGTTGCTCTCGCCCTTGATCGTTTTTCTGTAATAAGACTGTTGCTACTGTATCACAAGAAGCAAAAGAAAAAATCATGAAATCTTTAGAATAATCAGGACTGATTAGCACAGGTGCCTCAGTCAGTGCCTTCTTTATTTGGACAAAAGATTCCTTGGGTTCAGCAATCCATTTCACTTGATTCCCCTTCCTGAGCATGGCTGTGATGTGTTTCACCAAATCAGCAAAATTTGAGACAAATCTCCTCAGAAAATTTATCTTCCCCAAAAAGGCCTGAACTTCCTTCTTAGATCTAGGAAGTGATAGGGTCTGAAGTGCTTCTACCCTGCTAGGGTCAATCCTTACTCCCTCTGCTGACACTATATGGCCAAATAGCTTCCCTTCATTCATAGCAAACAAAGATTTCTTGGGATTCAGGAAAAGGCCAAACCTGCGACACTTCGAAAAAACTCTTCTCAGGTGGCCACAGTGTTCTTTATCAGACGTAGAGAAGACTGTTATGTCATCTAAGTAGATCACCACAAACTTATCTTTCGCCCCGATGAAGGCTATGTCCATGGCTCACTGAAATGTTTCTCCTGCATTCATCAGTCCGAAAGGCATTTTGGCATACATGAATGTGCCCCAAGGAGTGGTGAAGGTTGTTTTTTCCCTGTCCTCAGGCATGACTGATATCTGATTATAACCAGAAAATCCATCAATCATGGATATTCTAGATGCACCAGTGACCTTCTGCAATATGTGTTCCATGTTGGGAAAGGGATAATTGTCTTTCCTCAAGCTCCTGTTCAGGTTTCTGAAATCAACACAGAGTCTGATTTCCCCACTCTCCTTTCTTACTGGAACCAAATTGGCTACCCAATCGGAATATCTCAAGGGGACAATGATTTGGGCATCCAGCAGCTTCTTTACCTCTTTCTCCATGACAGGTAGCAACATGGGATTTATCTGTCTCAGCTTCTGCTTGAATGGATTAGCCTCCTCTTTCAGTGGGATCTTTTGCTCAATGACAGATGTGTCATACGTCTTGAGGTCTTCGTAGGTCCATGTAAACACATCAGCAAATTCCCTCAGCAACTTAGTATATTCGGCCCTCTGCTCCTCGGACAAACTCTTTGATAGCTTGACAAACTTGGGCTCCTCTGGTGTACCAATGTTGCACTCAGCCATGTTAGCATCATCACCTGAAACTCTCCCCTTTACTGCCACATCATTCCCATCGAACAATCGTTCTAGCGGGATTAGTCCTCTTGGAATGTAATTGCTTGGTAACTGAATAATCTGGTGATCAGCAATTTTATTTAGAAATTCCCCAGGGTGATGGTCTCCTTCCATGTCAGGATCCTCATCTATGTGCAACGCAGAAAATTCATCAATGGATTGGAGAAATTTCTCGATTTCCAGGTCATCTTCAAATACCTTCCAATGTTTGACATTATCCAGCACAGAGGATCTATATCTTATTTCAACATCGGATTTGACCATAGGCGGTGGAGGAACTTCGAGCAAGCTAGCTGAGACAGCTAAAGAATCGGCTGAAGTATTTTCTTCTCTCAGAATTTAAGAAATGTTGAAAGCCAAGAGGAAATTATCAACTAGGTCCCATACCTCATTTCTGTAATTCTTGAGCCGGGGATTTTTAGCACGATAGGCATTTCTAACCTGCTGGATAATCAATTCAACATCTCTGAAAATTGCTCTCTTTAATTCCCATTTCCTTTGAAGCTCTTAATCCCAGAACAAGAGCTTCATACTCCGCCATGTTGTTGGTGGTGTCAAATTCCAGCTTATATGACAGGGATATGGTCTCTTGAGAAGGTGACGTAAAAACCACCCCAGCTCCAGCGCCTTCTCGGGAACAGGCTCCATCAAAAAACATTTTCCAGATTGGGGTGATGGAGGGAGAAACTTCAGGGGAAATAGTGGATTTCTTTCTGAGTTTCAGAGGAGGCTCGGGGGCATGGGTGAGCCGCAATAAAATGGAGCCTAAGTCAGTGTCCAAGGAAAAGATAGGATGATTGGTAGGGTTGGCTTCATCACTGATTATGTAGGCCAGTTGGGCTTCCCTGTATAGTCTTCTATGCTCTCCCCCAAACACTGGGATAGTAGCATATGTGAGGTCCATTTGCAAGGTTCCCCCTAGTATTTTTATCCAAGATCTTGACAATAGAATACCGAACTTGGGGGGGACATCAGCTACTACGATATCCATGACCACACTTTTCATGGGTAGTTGAAACAAGGTCATGACCGGGTCTTTAATAACTCCAAGACATTGAACTCTCCTGGAGTCAAAGGAATAGAGGTCATGATAAGCTCGGGTGACTTCTAGTCCTAACTCTTCCATGACATTTTTGGGCATGAGGTTGTGAGAAGCCCCTGAATCCATAAGGCAAATATGCAGCACTTTATCATGTATGTTCAGGGATGTGTAGAAGGGAGGGGATGAATCATCTATGTCTTCTACCATGGGACCTAGGACAACTGTTGGCCTTTCATCTTGGATGTTTATGGAGTCCGTGGGAGGGCATGAGGCTTCAGATTTCAAAAGCTCAGAGAAGCGTTTTTTGAACTCTTCATGTTTGATTAGCTCGGCGAGGGGCACAAGGATTCTGATCTTTTGAATCTCATGCTCGAAATTGAAAGAAGATGTAAGCTTTGGAATTTCTCTTATTTCAGGAACATGATTATGGACAATGGGAGAGAGGGGTCGAGCCTTCTTACCTCTATGAGAATCTGCCACTTCATTAGCAAGTTTCTCTGTTCTAATAGACTGCTCAGGAATATCAGGTGTTGTTGTCTTTTTGTCGGACCTCAGGTTATACCTGCCTCGACCGCCGCTAGCCTTGTCTCCTTTGCTCAATTCATTTAGCTGAATGTTCATGAGGGACTCCTCGTATGTTGATTGAGTCAGATGAGGAAAAGGGGGAGTATATTCTAAGCAGTGGATTTCAAGATCGAGCTCCTCTGTCTCTCTTTCTTCCTCATCGGCCACCAAATTGTTCTGAAAAGGAGTCTGAATTCTTTGGTCTTCTTTGTCTCTTCCCCTCTCTCTGTGCATAGTCGGGGGAGCGATATTATTTGGCCTTCTGAAACCTCCTTTATTTTTGGCGTTCTGAGGGCCCTTGTACGCTTTCTTCCTTTCCACCTTCAGTCTCTCCATCTCTTCAAATAGAAACTTCATCATCTTGGTCAGTTCATCCACTTGAGTATGGGGCAACGATGGGCTAGAAGTTGAGGCTTCAGAATTTCCCTTTCTTCTATCTGCGTCAGCCTTGTTTCTCAGTCTGTCAGCTGCTAATATGTTGGATTCCACTTCTACGGCAGCGTCTTGCATTTGAGCTAAGGAGGTAGCTCTTCTTTCTCTCAATAGCAAGAAGAAATCAGGGCCAAATGCACCAGCATATGAAATTTGGGCAGAGGATTCTGAGGGCTTTATCTCTGCAGGGATCTTATTGTACATCTTATTAAATATTTTGGAGAAGTCAGAGATAGACTCTCCTTCCATTTTCTTCAGAGACCCAAACTCTTTCATGTAATACATGAAGTCCTTCCTATCTCCCCACTGCCTTAGGAAAATACTATCCAGTGCTTCAATTCCTTGAATAGACCCAAGGGCCAGTCCCCTGAACCATTTCCTTACCTCTCCGTCTAGGCTCTGGACAGAGACTCTCATCTAGACATCCTCATTTTCAATGTTTAGGTTGTTTGCATAACTGGAAAAAGCAGCCAGGTTCTCTTCAGCAGTTATGTCTCCTTCCCCAGTGAACTTGGGAATGTATTTCAAGTAATCTTCAGTAGGGAGAGGATTCATAGGATGGGGTAGGATTAAAGGAGCGTATCTAGCAGCGACTATGGCATCCATTCTATTTTGAGGGGGATTAGCACCAGCCATAGGAACAACGGGTGTGGGAGGACTAGAGGGTGGTGAGTCTTGAAATGGAGAGATAGGAGTCGAGCTTACAAAGTGGAAGGGGGAATGCGGTGAATTCGGAGAACAGGCTGTTATACTCGGAGGCGTAGAAATATCTCTTCCTCCAGTAACAGTAACCACAGGAGGAGGTGTGGTGAAACCCTGAGAAGGAGAAAATTCAGAGGTACTAGGTTTGAAACAAGGTACCACCTCTGGTGAGAAAGGAGTGACAAGGACTTCTCCTACTAATCCCAGGCCAGAAGGAGAAAAACCAGCAGGAACACTCCCAAAATTTAGACTGCGGGAAACCACGACGAGAGGTAATGTAACAGGACGAAACGAGGGGGGAGGGGTTTCTACTGAAACATGCAAATCATCAAAAATACATGTTTTATCCATAGAAGCACCGTCTTTCGAGGATTTACCCTTTCTGATAACCTTCTCTGGGTCTTCTTCAGATGGTGCTAACGGCATCTGTGGATTAGACCTCGTGTGTCTGCCTCTCGAAGCCACGGTTGAAAAGAGTAGGTTCTCCCCAGTGGAGTCGTCACAATGGAGTCGCCAGGTGCACAGTAGCAATCTTCAAGTTCTGATATCTGATGCACCTTCAAAATCAGCTAATCGTTGTCATTCAATCCCGGGGAAAATATTCAACTTCGTCCCCGGCAACGGCGCCAGAAATGTTAGCATCAGAAGTCACTCCTGGATTGCTTGCAGGAGAAGATCCCGACACCCATCAGTTTAATGTCATGATTTGTTTATAGAGGGGTGATCAAATGGAGGAAAACTCAGAACAATATCGTCTCAACTCTGAAACTAGGCCAGGCATGCATGGGTGAGTGAGGTCTTAGAGAAAATTCAAACAGTGAGTCGTAATAAGGGTGAGTAGGTGGAATACTTGCATGAGAAGAGTGCAGGGGACTGTTCTAAACATCAGGTTTCTAACAGACTGTGGGAGAAGGCATATGGAGGCAATATCTTCTTACACCCAAATGCAAGGAACTAGAGAAAACAGTAATGCAACAACAAATCATTTATCATAACATAACTGTGCTAATTCACGCGAAGCATTCGATCATGAACCCTCGGGTATCAGATGAAAACACAGATGGAAAACGAGAACTGTTTGTCATAAAACAAGAAATATCAAACACAGATGCATAGACATAGAACTAGAATGATCATTAAAACTTTATAGTCGGGAGCTTCGCTCAACCATCGATAGATACAAAAATGGCAAAAATGCCTTCATATACTCAAAACAACAACAGCAACAAAATCGAGACGCTGCATTAAACACATTGTGTCTGCATGGCTTCTGACAATCTGCACCAGCAGCTTTTGAATGATCGTGCACCTGACGGTTTCATGGGCGAATCAAAGTGCCTTTAATTCATCGTCGGACTTTTCCATTATGGCAGAGGCGATGTCTAACCACCACCAACTGCTTCAATAACTGCTTCATTGGGATTGAGGATGGCCCGACCAACTGGCACTTCTGCGACATGGAAGACTCTTCGCATTGCCACCTGGATTAGCTGAACGGCCTGATGAATAGGCGTGGAGGCCAGCGCGAAGGATGGGGCACATAATGGGAGTGGTGGCACCAAGACCATGAGAGGGTGATAAGAGGGATGAGGCAGGAGAGGGACGACAGAGGAAGACACATGGCAGAAGATGATAGGTGGATGGGGCAGGAACTGAGATATAATGGGCACACTTTTAGTGGGAGACTTATGTGGAAAAGAGCGGGAGACCTGGCAGGCGGTAAGTGGAAGATGAGAAGGGAAAGGGACCACATGGACCAGAAGAGAGGAGAGGGACAGATGTCAGAGGATGAGGAAGGGGCTAAAGGGCGCGATCCTCATCGCACGGCCAGGAAGAGAACAACTGGCAAGAAAGATTACATGGCAGGGAAGGGGCCCACGTTGGTTAAACGCAGAAGGACAAAGGATGCCCAGGTTTCCTGTGCATCGTTGATTCGGGCGCTCGAATTTCAGCCGTTGGAGAGATGCACCTCCGATTTCGGACCCCCCCCCCCTCCGCTTAAAGGTAGAAAGGCAGGGGGGATCTGGAATCACCCTGCGCGTCGTTGATCCGGGCGCTTCGATCATGACCGTTGAAGAGGTGCGCCCTTGATTCTGGACCCCCCCACTCCACTTAAAGGTATAAATGCGGGGGGGCTCCGAAATCCTATGTGCACCGTTGATCCGGGCACGCAAATCTCTGCCGTCCAGAGTTGATTTTCAATTAAACACGGATGCATTCGCGTTCCGAACTTAGGACAAGTGGGTTTTTAACCCATTCTTTGCATTCTAACCCCCTTACAAGAAATATCGCTAACACATGGAAACCTGGAACTAACACAAGAGGTTTATCCTAGAGGAGGTGTTAGTCATATCAGGCAAAGTATTCTCACATGTTATCAAGTATAATACTTTACGATGATTTCTATCTAAAGTCATCAGCTTGTCATGTGTACCTTTGAATCTTGATTAGTCAAACCTGGAGCCTTGTCCTCAAGAATGAGTGCTTTCTTTTCTTCCAGGTCTCCTTCACTCAAGTGACGAGTGCTTTCTTCAACCTATATTTTGTACTATGACAATACACTAACTTGACAAAAGGTTAGGTTATAGGATAAGCTCTATGATCAACTTTCAATCCTTCTAATGATTTGATCATAGCTTCAACATGCAACACTGATCAAGATAATTTCATAACAAATAGATGCATATTAGAATAA
>ML777864.1:1076938-1093203 GCA_009831015.1 Picea engelmannii
CTTCTGGATCTATGGAAAAAGATCCCTTCTCCTACAAATACTCTTTATGGTTTAACCATTAACCATATGTGAGTACATACCTCGGATAGCATTTGCAGGTAGTGGCTCCATCTGGTAGCAGCGGTAATCATTACCAAAAACTTCAAGAGTGATTGCAATTGGTTCTGCGATTACAACTGCAACAGGTACTGCAACTGCAACTGCAACAGGTACTGCAACTGCAACTGGTTCTGAGACTGCAACTGCAACTTAGGGTTTTATGAGGAAACCCTAATTTTTCAAATTTCAAATTTTGAAATTCTGATCCAAGGGATAGATGCGCTGGGCTGGGGAAAGTTAGCTGGTGTAGTCGGAATTTTGAAAATCCAACTTTTACTCCTTCAAATCTGATCTGCGGATTTCTGGACTGGTGCTTCTGGTTTTCTGGTACTTCTGGTACTCTGGTACTTCTAGTACTTCTGGTACTCTGGTTTTCTGGTACTTTGTGAAACTAGGGTTTTGATTTCCAGGAGATCTAACCACTGAAAAGTTTCACTCTAAGTGCAAAAATGATCCTTGGGGGAGGGCGCATCTTTATAGGAGGTTAGGGAGCTGAAAATACTCACTTTTGCAAAACCCTAATTTTTGGGTACAGTAACAGTGACGTTTTTCCTCTTGCAAATTGTGCTTCCTTCAAGTTGGCTCTGATACCATGTTAATGTTTATGCCATTATTATAGTTCTTTCCATTTCAATAGATAAGAACATCATAAGAACAAGATCACTGAGAAATACACATCCACAAGAGACACAACATTTATCCTGGGAAACCCTCTAGGGGAAGAAAACCCAACAAAAACTTCCTTATCATAAATAGCTTATACAATGTTCAAGAGATAATTCAAACCAATACAGAAAGTCCTCCTCAAGAGATGTTCCACCCTTCTTCTCCTCTCTCCAACTTGTAATTGCAGCTTGCCTCATAAGATAATGAGCAAGTGAAGTGTGTCTAAGAAGTGAGGCGCTAGCCTCTTATTTATATCAATCTGGCACGTGTGAAGAGTCACCATCTGGCAGGGCCGACCTCTCACTCTGGGTGGGTAAACCCACCTTTAATTAATTTTGTCCCTTCCATTATAACTGTTGGGGCCGACTTCTTATTCAGCACTTTGTAATTGTCCGATGACCAATCCGCAAAAGGGGATTTGGTCCTTATTCAATTACCGACATGATTAATCCTCAATGGGGATTAATCCAATAACAATAATAATAATAATGACATGATTAATCCACAATGGGGATTTAATCCAATAACAAAATAATAATAAGAATTCTCTTCGCAGTTACATTATTTCAACATTTACGTGGTTCACCCCCACCCTGGGGCTACGTCCACCAACTCTTCTTATTTATAGTCTTCGGTCAATCGGTTACAAGAAAAGATCCTCACAACCCTTACTCTGCACATGACAGAAGATCTGTGTAGCTCGCTATATCCCTCTTCTTTGCATTACAACACTAAGCCTCCTATTGTATCGCACGGGGACTTTCACTCAGCTCTACAAGTCTTACATGGAATGCACAAAGCCTTGATCACACAGATCCAACTCCTGGCACTTAGCCTACCTCACATATATATATCATCCACTACTTCTCTATATGGCATAGACATCTATATATACATATAAAATAGACCTAAACATGGGTAAACCCATGGGCCGACATCCCCTTCCCGTTACATATTCCCAAAAACCCAAAAAGGGGTTGAGATCCCTTGATCTCCACTTCGACTTGTGCTCCTCCTTCGATAGGCTTTCGAAGTCCCAAAATAGGTCAACATGACCAAGAAACTTCCAAAACTTGGTCAAGGGCCAACACCAGCCAATAAGGAGGATTAAAAATAGGATCATTCAAAATCCTAGATAAATCTGGTAAATCTAAAGTAGCAAGAAACAGAAATTGTATGTTCACTTGAGGAAACTGGTAATTTTGAGGAGGTAACCCCATAGGTATACCAGTAGGACCATAAGAAATATGTAGATAAGTAGAGGGTCCTATAAAATTCAGTGGTGGAGGGTTTTGATTCAAGTAGCCAACATGTGTTGGTTGATTGGGTATGCTACCTTGAAAAGGATAATTAGACTGAAAAAGTTGGCCCCAGTTAGGATTTTTCTTGTGCACACCCCCCCGCCTTTCCTCTTCTCCTCTCCTCGGAGGGGTTTCTCGACCTCCCAGTCTAGGATCGTTTAGTATTCTGCATCATATCGAATCCTCTATTTCCTGCTGGAACCCAATGCAACTTTCACAGGTCCCCCTTCCTTCAAAGCGTAGGTTCTATCAGACCCACAGGCTCCTCCTCTACCCCTTTGAAGAATTTTAACAGCGAACGCTAGATTCCCTATGCTAGGCCCCTCCTTCCATATGACCTTGGGTTACTTGCCGAGGCTAAACCATAAAAGGAGCTTCGTGTTTTGGGATTCATCCTATTTACAACAACCAACTCCTATGTCCCTGAACTCTGAATCAGCGAACTCGAACGGCACGAGGATAAACGGTCAATGTCACTCTCTTAGATCCATGGTTGTGATCTATTCGGACTCCGGCCTTTAGGATTCTCACCTCTCTACTCTCCTCTTTCCTTCCGTAGCGCTACTCCTCCAAAATTTGCAGATCTCCTCCACATGTCCCTTCTGGATCCACCAGTCTGGATTCACTCCACTCTTCGCGACTTCGAGAAGATTGTCATTTTCTCTTGGAAAATATTCCAGATATTTAACTCCCATATCTCCTGATATTTCTCCACCTTCCTCCTCCTGACGATGGGAGATTCTGCTTGCCTTCAGGACTTCAGCAAGTCTTTACTCCTTGTGCACACTCGGCACTTTTCTTCTCAAGACTTGGATTTTTCTTGGCCTCTTGCACTCCTTGCAGAATCCTGCACGTGACGACACTAGTTCTTCTGAGCTTTTGCTCGGCTCAAACCTTAAAGGTTATCGCTCCTTTGGGTCCTTCTAGGGATCTTCTTATGCCCTCTTGGTGACTCGATGCTCTTTCTCATGAGCTTGTGAGATGAATTCACTTTTCCTTAGGTGCACTCTTTGTGCTCGATTAAGCCTTCGGACGGCTTCTCACAACACTTGTCTAAGTGCTGGCCTGATGCACTCCTTGCACAGGTCTTACTTCTGAATTCCTGAAATCCTTTCATTTATTCTAGGGTGAATCTTAACTCTGCTCGATGCACACTTGCAGAGCTTTATTTCCTCAGAGTGTTCAACAACTCTGGGTTTTCCTCAATGTCTCTGACATTGCAGAATGTGTTGGTCCTGTGTGCACTCACACCTTCTTAATGCCCTCCTAAAAGAGTCTTACAAATTATCTGAAAACTTTTTGCTAAGCTTCCTCCTGCGTAGGTTTTTTACTCCAAGGTATTCTGAAACCTTGAAATTCTCCCTTGAGTCTATGAATTTTTCTTGTGTGCCCTCCTAGCACATTCTCCTCTGACTCGAAAGTGTTCAGACACGCACTCCTTGGTTCGGCTCACAGAGATTTGAATCTTCTTCACGCACTCCTTGCACTTATCCTAAAGAACTAGAACTAATTCAGAAAACTCAAAGATAGAGGTTTCTATCTCTATCCCTGCAGATGAACTCTAACATACACATCTATAGCATAAACAAACATAACTGACATTCATAAAGAAAACATTCATTACACAGGGAATTGCAAACAGTGGAATATGTTATTTTCTATCAATGATGGAATGCCAATTACAATATATGAGCCTAGACTACAACTGAGTCTCGGCTCTCAACAACCTCTTGCCTTACAATAATTTTCCATTCATCTTCAACAACCTTTCAACAACCTCTACCTGGCATACAATACAAAGATTTATACAAGAGGGCTCGACGAGATTTCCCTCCAAGCTACACTAGTGGTGTCTAATCACCATTAAAAATGCATGACCAATGAGGTAGATTACAATGAGTGGAAATCTGATATGAATTGGATATAGATCCCTCCTACCCTCAGCCACTTAAGTTGACCTCATCTACAACTTTTGCGAAAGCACAACTTGGATCTTCCATCCTAATAGCATTAATTTCCTTAATTACAATTTAAACTTTGAAGGAAAAATGAGAGGGTGGCGCCTCTCCCTTCCTTTAATGTGCACCAACATGCTAGACAGCTGATGCATGTTGAGGTGGAGTGATGCTCCTGCATCACACTCCACTTCTTCAAAAATTCATGAGCTCCTAATCATGAGCTTCCCAACTCTGTTGAAATCCTCCTAGATCCCAAAATTTCTCTTGGAGTTGTCCTCCTGCTCCTCTACTTTGTTTCTTTTGTTGTTATTTCTTCTTCATCTTCCCTGTTGCTTGTACAGGTTCTCCTATGTTCAACGTCTCCTTGCTGAAAGCTTCTTCTGTTGATTTCAACATCACCTCCCTTATCTCTTGTATCACCTCTCCCAGCTACTCTACCGATTGGTTCTCCTTATGTCGGTCGATGAGCAGACCAACCTGGTCCCCAATGCTACCTTCATCTCTTTTGACGTTGATTGGCCACTCTGATGTAGACTCCAATTCCGCAAGATCCTTACTGAACTACTGCTTAGCTATCTCCTCTAACAGGTTACCTTTCGCCAATTCTTTTGTTGGTTCCATTCCAGCTCCTTCCA
Organism: Picea engelmannii; assembly: GCA_009831015.1. Taxonomy (NCBI): domain Eukaryota; kingdom Viridiplantae; phylum Streptophyta; class Pinopsida; order Pinales; family Pinaceae; genus Picea; species Picea engelmannii. The sequence goes on from ML777864.1 coordinate 1,081,598, forward strand.
TATTCTCCTCAGATTGGCACATCTCCTCGGTCATGACTATCTCCTGGAAACCACCTTCTCATTTTGTACTGTCCAACCAATCCTCTAGCATCTTCAACTCCATTTCCCATTGAGTGAGTGGCTCAAATGTGTTCTCCTATTTTGTTGTTGGTGCAGACTTCAGTATCTACTCCTTCTCCTCTATGAAAGTCTCAGCTTGTTGTCCCTTTGTTGCTACCTCTACAACAAATATGTTAGTCTCTCCTCAACTGCTTGGAAGGAATATCTCGATTCCCCCAATGACTAGAATGCTCCTCTGATCCTTCTCCTCAGTGTTGGAAGCATTTAACTTCTCATCGTATCCATTCACATGGCTTGTAGTTTCACATGAATCTTCATATGGGTGAGGCTTTCTTTCGCCTTCTTCCCATCTTTCAACACCCCTTGCTGACATGAACTCTCAACTAAGATCATGTCTTCTCCCTTTCCCACCTAGAAAACTGGGATGTCTCATCTGTTGTCTTGACAGTTTATGAGATCAATTGATCCCTTTTCATTTCCCACCTAGAAATCTATGAGACCTCTACCATATCTCCTTCCCTCGCCATTAAGATTTCCAACATGTCTCAGCCACCTTTTTAACACCTGTTTCAACCTCCTGGCAAACAAATTATGAACATGCCACTTGGTTGTCCTTTTCAAAGACCACTTGTATCTCTAGCATACCTTTGCCTCCTGCTGCATTTTCAATGCTAGCTTCTCCATCTCTGCTCGGATTTCACTGAGCTACTTATCCATTTCTTCTTTTATTTTTTGTGGGTAGTCCTCTCTTTGACTTCTCTTGGGGCCTTCAGTAGACATATTGCTTCACCTTCATCCCACTTAGTTGTCTACCATATATTGCACACCTTGCAATAGTCTCCACAACGCATCGCACTATGTATCCCTTCACCTATCATCTACAAGTGAATTCAGGCTCTGATACCACTCTGACTACGCAACCCCCCCCCCACACCTTTCATCTTCTCCTCTCCTTGGAGGGGCTGCTAGACCTCCTAGTCTAAGATCATTCAGTCTACTAATTTGGATCGACTCTTCGATTTCCTACTAGAACCCAATGCAATTTTCACATGTCCCCCTTCCTTCAAAGTGTAGGTTCTATCAGCCATACGAGCTCCTCCTCCGCCCCTTTGAAAAATTTTAACAACGGGCTCTAGCTTCCCTATGCTAGTCCCATCCTTCCATATGACCTCGGGTTATGTCCTAGGGATAAACCATAAAATTCACTTCGGTTTTTGGGCTTTGCCCTATTTACAACAGCCAACTCCTATGTCCCTGAAATCTGAATCGGTAAACTCAAACGGCACGAGGATCAATGATCCCCATCACTCTCTTGGATCCATGAATGTGATCTATTCGGACTCGGATCTTCGGGTGTCTAACCTATCTAATCTCCTCTTTCCTTCCAGAGCACTACTCCTCAAAATTATGTGGATCTCCTCCACATGTCCCTTCTGGATCCTTCGGTCTCTATTCACTCTACTTTTCACGACTTCGCGAAGATTTCCATTTTCTCTTGGAAAATATTCTGGAGATTTAACTCTCAGATCTCTCGATATTTCACCACCTACCTCCTCCTGAAGATGGGCGATTTTTCTTGCATTCAGGACTTTGGTAATTCTTTACTCCTTGTGCACACTTAGTACTTTTATGCACGAGACTTGGACTATTCTCGGTCTCTTGCACTCCTTAAATAATCATACACACGGCGGCACTAGTTCTTCTGAGCTTTTTCTTAGCTCAAACCTTAAAGGTTATCGCTCATCTGCGTCGTTCTAAGGATCTTTCGATCCCCTCCTGGTGACTCGATGCTCTTTCTCCTAATCTTGTGAGATGAACTCACTTTTCCTTAGGCACACTCTTTGCGCTCGATTTATCCTTCAGATGGCTTCTCGCAACACTTGTCTAAGTGTTGGCCTGATGCACTCCTTGCACAGGTCTTACTTATGAATTCCTAAAATCCTTTCAGGTTTTCCAGGGCGACTCTTACCTCCTCTCAATGCACACTTGCATAGATTTATTTCCTCGAATTGTTTAGCAACTCTGGGTTTTCCTCAATGTCTCAGACACTCCAGAATGTGTTGGTCCTGTGTGCACTTGCACCTTCTCAATTCCCTCCTAGTAGAATATTATAGAGTATCTGACAACTCTGTCCTATGCTTCCTCCTATGTAGGATTTTTTCTCCAAGGTATTCAAAAACCTTGAAGTTCTCCCTTAATTCGGTGAATTTTTCAGGTGTGCCTTCCTGACACGTTCTCCTCTGACTCGAAATATTTCAGACACACACTCCTTGCATCGGCGCACAGATTTTCGACTCTCTGTCACACACTCCTTGCACTTAGCCTAAATAACTAGAACTAATTCAGCAAACTCACAGATAAAGGGTTTTATCTCTATCCCTACAGATGAACTCTAACATACACATCTACAACATAAACAAACATAACTGACATTCATAAAGAAAACATCCATTACATAGGGAATTGCAAATAGTGGAATATGTTATTTTCTATTAATGACGGAATGTCAATTACAATATATGAGCCCAAACTACAACTGAGTCTCGGCTCTCAACAACCTCTTGGATTACAATAATTTTCCATTCATCTTCAATATCCTCTCAACAACCTCTAACGGACATACAATACAAATATTTATACAAGAGGGCTCGACGAGCTTTCCCTCCAAGATACACTAGTGGTGTCTAATCACCATTCAAAACGCCTAACCAATGAGGTAGATTACAATGACTGGAAATCTGATATGAATAAGATCTAGATCCCTCCTACCATCAACCACTTAAGGTGACCTCATATACAACTTGTGTGAAAGCACAACTTGGCTCTTCCAGCCTGACAACATTAATTTCCTTAATTACAATTTAAACTTCGAAGGGAAAATGAGAGGGCAGTGTCTCTCCCTTCCTTGAATGTGCACCAACGTGCTAGACAGCTGGCACGTGTTGAGGTGGAGATATGCTCCTACATAATATTTATAGAGCATGTATATGTTTGTACAAGATTAGGGGTTACAAAAGAATTTTCCTTTCCCAGGCAGTTGTTGATTGCCTTGGAAAGGAAAATTCCAAGGTTGCGATTGTAATCCAGGTGTATATTGTCTGTACACTGGGTTAAGACCCCCAAATTGGGGTTTCCCCCCAAATTGGATTTGACCCCCAACTTGGGGTTTCCCCCCAACCTGGGGTTTCCCCCCTGTTACACATCAAAATTCCTCACTTCGATAATGTCCCATTATCGTTATCGTAAGTGTCGCAAGTGTCGCAAATATCGTATTTCCTTCCTGCATGTGTCACATTGCAAACGACACCATAAGAACACTTGATAGACCCTCTAAGACATCTTAGAAAAGGAAAAAACATCATTTGGAAATCTTACACAATATTTTTCCTTGGGAAATTATCATCTTAAATGATTTTTTGGAGATCAGTTCTCCCCTGCTCACATGTAGGGAGTGCTAACCCTCCTTGTCCACTTAGCAAGGAGCGTTATAGCACTTTGTTTCCAACTTTGAGGGAGATTTGATTGGTTGAGAGAATCTTGGGAATAAATTCCCCCTTATCTCTAAGGAAAACTAGAAATGATCCAAGTTGGTTTGGCTCGAATCCAAGCTTTAGGTTATATCTAAGGGAGATACCACAACTGATTGATTCATATCCTCAACTTATTCCAAAGATAACTAAGGTGGTTGAGCCTCTCAAAGCCTATAAAAGGAGGCATTATCATGGTGAAAGGAGAGGAGAATATCAGTGAAAAGTATTGTCATTTTGATCATGGATCTTTCGAGCAAGGGGTTGGACAAGGAGGACTTGGTGAGGTTGTTGCATCTACATCTACAGATTGTAACTACCTTTTTATCTTCTCATTGATATATGCTTGGCCTATTTCCTTCAAGTTTGTGTATGATTACATGGGCTTGTCTCTTCTTGATAAATCTAGTTTAAACTGATCTTGGTATAATAGGAAGCATGCATTGTCTTTGTTGTCTATTGAATTGAAAATCTCATTAAAGGGACTAAGGATCAAGTTCATCCTGAACCAAGAAAGGACAAGCTTCAAAAAAAGGTACATCTTATTTTCTTCATATTTTTCCTTTGACTATTTGTAGCTACATTTAAAGGAATGTTAGTGTCCAATGTTAGCATTTTTTTGTCTTGGTCCTAGGGGTCTAGGATCCAAGAGGTCATTCACCTGGGAATTTTCCTACAACAGAAGTTGACGAATCCACTGGGGAACGAAGATTTCAGTTTTGGTTTCTTTCCTTGGTTTTGTCTTAGCTTTTGATCATCTTCAGATCCTGCTTGATGTATTTTTCTCTTTTATACATATTTTGTCAATCCTGAAGCACTCACACAGACTGGTGATCAAGCCTTCTTGAGTTTTTATTTTCTGGGTTAGTTCTTTTTCTTTCTCAGAAACCCGTGCCCTTCTTCTTTTACAGCCATAGCGTTGATTTCAGTATCGACGCCCCCCTGCAGTGATTTAGGGAGCATTATAGCCCTCTAGTGCTGATATAACTAGAGCGTTGATTTTTCTCCATTTTGAAAATTTGTTGAATACCTATGCTGGGTGTAATTTTTTGGGTTTTTCTTTCAACTGAGGACTTGTTCTGTCAGCTTGTGTCTTCTATCAAATCCTCCAACCTGTTTCTTGTTAAGATTTTTTAATCTTTGTTTGGGTTTTTTTTTAAGTATTTCCTTGTTATGAAATCACTCTTTCTCTTCGAGATTTTGGGTTCATTTTTTATACTTTCTCATTCATCTTCTTGTTTAAAAGTTATTACAAGGAAACTCGGAGATCTTTGTACTTTTCTAATTGCTCTTTGATCTTCATATCTTTCCGAGCAAATTTCTTAATTGATTTTTGTTATTTTGGCTTTCTTTTTGAAAAAGTTTAGTTTGTTTTGCTTCTTATTTTATTGCTATGAGTGTTCTTTTTGTTTGTATGATGCTTTCTTCCAATTGTCTAAAAACCGCAATACTGAAATCTTTTTGGCATAAGAAGCATTAAGTTAAATCAATTCATAATCATATTCAAGCAAAAAGATATTATTTTATGATTAGCTTTTGGATATTAGAAACGATTTCTGAATAATTTAGCATTGAATTGGATTCTTGTTAAAAAAACATTACATGAAATCTCTGCATTTTTGTGTTTGATAGTGAAAGAAAGAAAACTCTTCTCCTTCTCGTAAATAGAATTTCATCGAAAGAAACGTTTTCTTATAATTTTATTTTTCTTCTTTGGGATTCGAGTTGTAACAGCATTAGTTTCACTCTCATTCACCTCTAAGTAAAAAACATCCACTAAAATCAACACTAATTAAAAATCAATCTAGAAAAATTTTCTTTTTAGATTCTTCCACCAACATTAGAATAGGATTAGCACTTTGGATTAGGTTGTGCGTATAACTCTCCAAACAATTCAAAATAAATTTAGCATCTTTCGATAGGGAGATTAAATCCATTTTTTGTATAAGCATAGATGGGATCTCCCTCTCACACAAGGGTTAAGCACAAGGTTGCATTCGGGAGAGCCACAGATATTATCCCTCCTAGGTTTAACTGTTCATAGTAGTAAGATCATATTTTGTGGGTTCTTCTTGAGGTACAACTGTCTTCATTTGGTCTCAGTGCTTCGTGAATTCCAAATCCGTTCGGGGTCCTCTGGAGTTCTACCAGTCCACATGTCCTCAGTTCTCTTGAAGGATTTGGGACTTGTTATCCTGCCCATACGTTCGGACTGGACTGTCAGTTGTCCCTGCCCAGAGGATGACTGCGATTTGGTATCCTTAGTAGCCATAATATTTAGAGTCCTCACACAAGGTGATGGTGAAGGTAAGTCTTCGTTGTACCTATAACTTATGTTGTTCAAACTCACTCGGGCTCCTTGGAAGGTAAATCCATGATTATTGTGTGGAAGCTTGCACCAAGGCATAAGTCCGTTAAGCAGGTCCCCAACGTAATTGTTCCACCCGCTCATATCCTATCCCCTTCATAATTTGATCACACGATGTTGGATTTCATCACCAACTAGTACAGTCATTGAGAGAAGGTTTTGTTTTCTTGTTGGTTCTTCTAGATTTTTTAGCGTGTGATGTTGGTTTACTTAATCATTTTTCAATATTGAGACTGTAGATGATAAAGGTCTTTGTAGATCATGTAGGATGCAAGGGTTTCCTCCGAAAGGCTATGAACCCTTACCTCCTAATTCACCTGAAGACATTTACTGTGAAGAGGTAGAAAATCACTCAGACGTTGGGAGCGCTGCTACTCCCTTGTTAGAAAATCCTAAAAGCGTCTTGGTTACGATTGAGGATATCGTTCCTCATACTATCCCTGTGTCAGAAGCTCCTATCGAACCACTCCTTCTTCGAATAGACTCGTTCGGTAACCTAATAGAAGAGGAAGTTCAATGGCTGTCATTGATACCATATACCGAAACATATATGGAAGACACACAACGTGATTATGATGAGTACACAACACATGTTCGATTTGCTAGCATGGTAAATCCACAACAAACACCTATTCGTTCCATATGGAGGACTCCATCGGGACATGATATTTATGAACATTTTAACTTTAGTCGACCAACTCTTGATCCTCATGACCCTCTTTCCTCTACTACTATTGAGGCAGGACCATCCGATCAGACTATTGATCGTCCCATCGAAGAAGTAGTCAATTATGTTGCTACGTCGGCACAAATCCAACTTAATGTTGGAGTCGTAACACCTAATCATGCACAAGGTACTTCGACCATTACTCCCACCACTACACCTTTTCACACTATAGTTCCTTATGTTCCACAGAATCATGTTGGACCACCTTTACATTAGAGAATGCAGACCCCTTCCATACACACACAATCAACTATAGGACAAATCCTGACTAGGGGGAAAACATCATCTTGTGGTCCTATCCCTTCTGGGGGACAACCACCCTTGCACATACCTGTCAAGGGACAACCCCCTTTTATTGGTCAAACCACAATTGTCACACAACCTATGGCAGGATGGAAACCCCCTTTTGCCAGAAACCCTTCACAACCCTGAGGAGTACCTGAAGGAGGTATGTTTAATAAACCTTACCAAGAGGGGAAATCATACCATAACCCACAAGGAGGAGTACCAAATCCTATTCCTTCCAGATTATATTTTGGACAACCTTATCCAAGTGTCCCAAATCCCACCTGGGGTCCTCAAGGACAACCATACTACCCTCCCCAAGGGTCAAATGTTTACTCTCTGTAAGGAAAAATTGTTTACCCTCCTCAAGGGAAAATTGTTTATCCCCCACAACCTAATCAATTGACTTATACTCCTCAGAATCAATCAGGTTTCACTCCACTCATGAATGTTCCTCAAAAACAATTGAATATTGCCTATATCGGTCAACAACTTCCATATATGGGAGGGCCTACTGGACACAATTATCCACCTCAACCAGTTTATGGCCCCACTGGTGTACCTATGCCTCATCAGTATCACCCCTCAGGTTAACCAACAACTCCCATTCCTTGCCACGCTGGATCTACCAAATTTGTCTCGGTTGACAAATGATCCCATATTACATTTTCCTTTTTGGTCGATAATTCCTACTAAATTACCTTCTGACATCCCTAAATTTGATGGTAAACCTGGGGAAGAGACGAACAACCATGTTATGACATTCCATCTATGGTGTTCATCAAACTCACTGATGGATAATTCTATACGTTTGTGTCTTTTCCAACACACACTCACGGGTTCTGCAGCCAAATGGTACATTGAACTTCAACGTGGTACCTTTCAAGACTTCAACTACCTATATATGGATTTTCTCACACATTTTCAATTACCCATCTATTACGAGACGGGTACTGAACTCTTAACCTCACTTCGTCAAACAAAATTTGTACATATCTCTGATCATATTCATGAGTGGAGATGGCGGCGAAGGTCGATTAAAGCGACCATTCCTGACCAGTTATTGGTCGAATGGTTTACTAAATCCATTTTACTCCCAATTTCTCGTGACATCACCATGGGTGGTGTGGTCACTAAGGAAGAATCCATTGCTCGAGATCAGTATTTAGATTTGTTTTACTCCAAATATGGTACGTTATATGAGTTGATACCAAATGTTCCCCGTACTTCTACCGATCCATCCAAACTGTCTTCTTCGGCACATGAAGATGGATTCATCAGTACCGTCAAAACCCAATATTCATCACAGTCAAGCGGATCAACTAATTTCTTTGTTTCTGCACCCATCACCAGTTCGACTTCACTCTCCTCTACCTCCCCCCGACTCAAATCTTTGAGGTGAATGCAGTCCAATCTTCCTCTTCGTAACAATATGGGGGAAAGAAGAAAATGAAAAATAAACCCTAAAAGAATAATAATAATAATAATAATAATCCAAAAACACAAAATCCACCACCTGCTCCTGAAAAGCAACCACAGCGAAAACTGAAATTCTCATGTCTCACTTGTGGTGACGATCATTACACCTGAGACTGTCCTCATCGTGACGAAGTTGAAAAACTTTCCAAAGGGAATTCCCAACCTGTTGTGTTAACACAGGGTAAAATCATGAATCAAGGTAACACTTTCATGACAATCGGGTCTCCAAAATTTCTAGCGGCAATGTTTCGGCCGAACAAATGTTTCTTTCGGCCGAAAATTTTCACGTCAAATTTAACGGTGCCCTTGAAATTCGTGTACAATGTTTTTTGGATGAATTATTTTCCCGTGGTAAGCATATTTCGGCCGAAACGTTTATTTTAACGGATTCCATTAAAAACTATGTTTCGGCCGAAAGAATATTTCGGCCGAAAACTTGAAAATGGGACTGTTTGCAGGAAACTGCAAATTCTCTCCATATTACTTCATCTTTGGAGGTAGCGAACTCCTACAAATACTCAGATTTTAGTTTGATAATTGATACCAACATTTTTAAAATTGAATCTACTTTCATTGGGTATAATTTTTTTTCATTTTCATTGTGTTTATCTAATTTTATTTAATTTTATAAAAAAATCACTGCATAATATTTTTAGGTGAGATTATGATTCGGTGAAATGAAAAATCCATATCTCTAAAAATACACAATGGAAAATTATGGAAAAATTATATTCATAATTGTTAAACTGTTCTCTTCAAAAGGGTATTTTTAGATTTTACTTTTAAGTAAAAATTAAGATAGATACAAGGTGTAGAAAAACACGTGTTTAAAATCTGCAACGTTTTCATCTTGGTCAACTTCAAAAAATTCTAGAAATTATAATATTCATCCGTTAGATTCAAAATTATAGTCATAATAAAATAGAGTCTCTGTAGATTGTTGCAGTATATTTCATTTCTTACTAACATAAGTTTAATAATAGATACATTGTTGTGGAAAACAATAACTCATTATCATTCCTTTCATGTTTAAGGAACATACTGTTAAACAATTGTCAAATTGACATATCAAATCTTGATAAAAAAAAAATTGAAAAATAGTCATTAGAAATATAACAAAATTATTCACAAGTTTTGTTTTTACTGTAAAGTGAAATTCTAAATAAAAAAAAATACTTTTGTATACCGGAAGTTGAAGAACTTGTGAAAATACAGTTTTTTTTGTCATAAAACAAGCAAAAGTGTTACCCATCTTCATGATTTTACCCCACAGCCTTTTCCTCAGCAGAAATCCATGGTTTCTCAAGTCCCTGCCTCTGTAGTAGGGGGCAATCCCAGTCATCCTCCTAGTGAGTATGCCTTGTCGAGTGCTCATATTTATATGTTCAATGGGATCGATTTAACCACTCGCACCACAACATATGACACACCAGCTAACCCTAATAAAGAGAAGGTCACTAATGGTACCCCACTGGATCCATCTCCTGCCACTATTATTCCTCCATCTAGGTCACTTCATATTGAGAAACCACTTTCGACTCTATTTTACACCCTCCCAAGAGCACTATTCGCAAATAAACTTTTAATCCTAGTTCATGTGCCACCCAAAACTACAACATTGTTGAAGATTTGTGTCAAGCACCGTGTGCTATGCCTTCTCTTGAAGTTCTACAACATTGTCCAAGTCAACATAGAACGCTCTTGGCCACCATCGGTGCAATTGATCCTGAGTCATCAAATAATATCATGTCTAACCTTGATAACTTCAAGTCACGACTTTCTCACCATCTTGATTTTCAAATTGATGTGGTTGTTCATAACCAACACATTCACCACACCATACTGGATGAGGGAGCCTCCACTTGTGTCATGTCGTTAGCCTGTTGGAAAGGATTAAAATCACCTGCACTTAACTAATCCCCTACAATGTTACGAGCATTCTATGGGTGAGGTTTTTTTCCTCACGGACTCTTGCAATCCTTAGTTTTTCATTTGGGAGGAAAGACTATCTCTATTGATGTAGAGGTAGTAGATTCTCCCCTTGATTACAACTTGTTGTTAAGAACAAGTTGTTTTTATTCCATGACTTACGTCGCTTCATCGGTGTTTCGATGTGAACAATTCCCCTATCAAGGTAAAATTGTCACTATCGACCAGTTAGATTACTGCACCCCCAACGCTCGCACTCCTGCCACCAACAATATTCCTTTCTTGGGAGATAGTAATGTCACTTATGAAAGTGTTGGTGTAGGTATTTTAAAATATTCTTCCCTTATGGGTACTTTCCCTACACCATTTCCTCCCACCACACAACACATTTCCACAATCAATATGATCTCGATTATGGCAAATCAATATTTCACATCATCTAATCCTTGGATTGTGCTTATTCCTTTGGAATTCGATACCCTAGGTGACGTTATGCCACTTAGTATTGTTGAGGCTTCATACGATGCTATCCAATCAGCCTCCTCCTCTTTGGATGACCAACATCTTTTAGCATCCAATGTAACATCCCACTCTGGCGCACCTACCAAACTTATTCTTTGAGGACACTTGCTCGCAAGTGATATGGATTTTTATGATGATAAAATTTTGTCCTTCATTACGATGCGTTAAGTTAGATGACAGGATGTTTTTACTACTTTGATGTAGACAGGTGCTGCTGACTCAGTTTCATTGAGTGTGCAGGGTTTCGGATCTTGAGGATGCAGAGCCATCGGTGGAACTCCCTTGGACTTCGGATTGAGTCAGGGAGTGGGCTATTTGGGTTGTTTCATTTACGGTGATATTGTTTTGTTTTGATGATATGCTATTTATTTTATGATATGTTGTTGACATGATCTGACATGATGGTTGATGATGTAGGCTGACGATAGCTTGCCGACCAGACTCACATATGGAGTAAGGGGGCCACACACGAGTTCCAGAGATATTGAGGGAGAGGTGTGGACAGCAGCCCTGCCACAGCCTACTAGCACTCCCGTCGTGGCTCGAACTGTAGGTTAATGATTACCTAGTTCGAGAGGATCCACGATGTCATGAGGGCAGACTGCGACAGTCGCTCATGATGATTCTAAGGGGCGCGCAATAAGGCGGGGGCCTTATTCCTTAGAGCCCTTAGTCTCCCACAAGTTCACCTGGCGGAGTGTTGACTCCA
>ML777864.1:1103852-1136031 GCA_009831015.1 Picea engelmannii
TTGGGTTTAACAAAAAAAAAATTAAATGAAAATAAAAATAATAATAATAATAAAAAAATAAAAGGGAGGAATAAAAATTAGAAATGAGGAAACTTGTAATAAAGGAAACTTAATAACGGAAAGTAGGAGACATAGGGTAAAAAGCAAAAAGGAGTCAACATTTAAGGAGTTACTAAAATTCAGAAACTTCATTTTAGGAAAGTGATTAAAAGAATGAGAGGGGATCTAGGAACCCTAGGAGTAATTTAAGGAGCGATTTTTGGGGGAGTGAGGAAATTGAGTCTTTTAATTATTAAAAAGAAATTAATTTTTGGAGAACCGTAGGGATGAGTGACACTTGGATGGCAGAGAATGTTCTGAGGTTTGTCATTAAAAACTAATTAATTAATGATTTAGGAAAGTAGGTGGGTCTCAAATTTCTATAAAAGAAGGGCAAAAGAAGGAAGAGGGGATGAATGGTTAGCGTAACGTTACGCTGCCGAATTGTGGCTTGACAGATTGCTTGTGAGGAGTTGGGTTTATCTCAGCTGTGTTGGAGTGGTAGCTCAGCTGTGGAGGCGAGCTGAGAAGCTAGTCTTATCTTTGATTCTTGTGTGGTGCCATTTGCGGCTCGGGGGGCTAAGGGGGAAGTAGAGTACCCCTAGCGTTTGGCTGGGAGGTACCGGTGAGCCTTCTACGGTCGGCAAGAAGCAGCAGCAAGGAGCACAGAACATCGATCGAGGTGGTCACAAGAAAAAAGGTACGCGCGTCAATTAGTAGAGTAACATGCATTAGGTTATGATTAGATTTGCTTAAGTAAAGAAAATCTAGATGGATGAATGTGGAATTTACAATATTGTTGTTATATTCTTTTATTTCAACGTCCCAGACTGAATAAAATGATTGTTGTTATACTTTAGGACTGCGTGTTTGTTATTGAAAAACTTTGTCGGCAATTTCGTAGCAATGCTTTCTGCGACGTAGTTCAGAGAATTTGTTTGGGGAAAGTGTTATTGAATGGGGAATTTCTGGAATTTCATCTTTGTAATTCATGGCCATGGTTGATGATAGAAAACTTTTTTTTTTGGGAAGGGATTTCACTATGTGTGTTTTCTGTTGTGGTTGGGGCGCTTTTTTTTTATTTTCAGCAGGCCATTTGTGTTGGGCGTATTATTTACATACAGTGGGCATCTGTTACTGGGTGTTTTCTTCTTGATAGTTGGGCAGGTCGAATGCCTTCGGTTTTTCTTAGTGACCCCAAGGGTTAGGACCCATTCTGGCTATTCGAGTGTTATTGTTTGTTGAGGGATCCTGAAGGTCTCAAAGACAGCGGGCAATTCGTTTCTCGCCATTACTGCCAACTTCGCTAAGAATAATGCCGATCCGACCCTGTAGATTCGTTCGACATTTCGTTTTTTTTTTCCTGATCGTGGTCGTGTAAATGTGTTGGCCTTCCCTTTTTTTTTCCAGTTTACGCTCCTGTAATCTCTTAGCATTTGTTATTCATTTTTTCTTTCCTGTATAAACTATTGGCATTGCGTTTTTTTTTTACTGTGGCTGGTTTTCACTGAGTGCAATGATGCACGTCCTTGTACAATCGTTGGCTTTCATTTTCGTCCATGCTGCAAAATCGCAGCGTTGTATCTCTAGATCATGGGTCACTGGATCTCTGCGACAGGTCTATGCTTTAACTCGCCTTTACACCTCTGCGTGGATATAATATCTCTGCGCCCACTCGTTTGCGTTGAATTAATCTTTGTCTGCGTTTTAAAATGCCCATGCCTGCACCTGGAGGATGCCCTGTACCCGTTACTAGCCGTGTTTTATGACTGTGTCGATTGAATGAACTTTCCTATTGACGGAGCTGATTATCTGATTGAGCGTGTTCTGTTACAGTTGTGTGGCAAGACACTGTTACCTTCCTTGGGGTAAAACCCCTTCTGTGCCCACCAGTCATGGTTGAATTCGCTATTGGCATCAATGCTTTTATTACCCTGAGTCGATGGTCAGAGGGGCGTTTATGCCCGGCTGTTTTGGGTAATTTCCCTTTTATTTAACAAATTTGGTTCAGAGCTCAAATCGATTAAAATATTAGTAGCCTCACTTAAATGATAATTGTTAAGTGTACGAGGATTAGAGATATTAGATTTTCCAGGTTTTAAAATGATAGTTTAAACTACATAGTTTTAAATGTTAGTTTAAATGATATCTCAGATTTTCCAGTTTTCAAATGATAGTTTAAATGATAGTTTAATTGCATATATATCATGGTCAAATGAAATGAAATCATTGTCGATTTCAGCGCGAGCATACAGGTTTTACATTTTAAAACTGAGTCCTTAAATATTATATATCTGACCTGGCGTTCTAAAATGTGTAATGAAGGAGATGCTAAAGCACCAGAAAGGTAAATGCATAAGGAAGGAACCGTGACGCCAGGAAGCATCTTGTATGTCATTGCATTCTTAGTTTTAGCATCTTCCCCTTTCTCTCCATTGCATTTTGAGGGTGTAGTTAATGCGCACCTATAATTAAAATTATATCGTGTGTTATTACTTTTAGTGGTTTTCTATTTTTGCATTGTTAAACGATTGATTAATAACCAGCAGAATTACAGTTTAAGGTAATTTGACAGAGTTTGCATTTATAATTTTGACAGAGTTTGCATTTATAATTTTGACAGAGTTTGCATTTATAATAGTTGGAAGAAGATTGCTTTATATTTATGAGTTCATCGTTCCTTATCCTGGAGTAAACTTGCATTATGTAGAGTTAGGTGACATTGCACTTTCCCATTCATTTAGGTTCATAAACTCTTATAATTTAGCTTGAAGGATATATGTATGGAGAAATGTTATTAAATTGATTGGAACAACTTTAAAATTAAAATATTTAGAAATTTTGTATATAGTAGTATTATTAAATTGGTTAGAATGTGGAAGAATATTAAAAATTGAAATCCTTTTGATGAATCATTGATATTAATTAAAACTATAAGTAGATCTAGTGCTATATATATGAAAGAAATGGTTTTTAAGGATGATTAATTGATATTGGATATTACATGAGTTGATTTGTTAAATTAAATAAAATTATATATAAACATAAAGCAAGTAAGATATAATGAAATACTTGGTTTTGAACTTATGATTGTCAAGAGTAAATAAATACTCATAACATTTAAACCCACTTACTTTGTATAAATATAAGGTCCTTGATCCAAGTACCTTGAACTACGAAGATTATAATAGGGGAATCGGCACTTACTTAAATTTACACTCCCTTACGGTTGGCCGGGTAACTCATCTCCTCATGGAGTTCCAGGGGGTATTGGGCCAGTATTACATGCCTTGCATCGTGGGAACTACCTTGTCATAACCTTGTTAGGTCATTGTCGGATTCCTTCGGACATGCGCGTTCGTAGGGTTAGGGTTGTCTTGAGTTGTTGTTGTACCTGGACGAGTTCGTTCTTTTGCCTGGTCTGCTTGTGTCGGGCGGGATATAGTCACCCCCCCTGGTAGCTTTAGGAGACCTGTCTGTGTGTGTGTTTTTCGGGGTAAAGAGTCCAGTGCCGTATCAAAAGTCTCGGGCCCTTTAAAGGCAGGGTTCCCACTCTTGCGACGCACCTGACAGAGTTTACTAATTCTACCTGAGCAGTCGGCCAGGAGCCTGTCTAATCTTCTTTCGAGAAGACATAAGACTAAAAGACCTGCATTTCTGTGCAGAAATAGTAAACTCTACCGTTGGATTCATCCATATGTAACTGTGCTGTGCTTAACCCCTGGCGTCGTTTCCTGCTTACAGCTGCTAGTTGTACGCCTTATGTCTAGGGGTGTCTATTGCTTGTTGTCACTGTGATATGTTGGGATTGTTTTGTTGTGTTCGTCTTGTTGCGTCTTGTGCTAGGTCGGGTTACTAGTTTCTACCTGAGCAGTCGGCCAGGAGCCGGTCTAATCTTCTTTCGAGAAGACATAAGACTAAATGCCCTGCTTTCCTGTGCAGAAATAGTAACCCTAACACCTTGGACTCTTCCCTCTGTGCTCTTACTGTACGCCCCCAGAATGTCTTATTTTTTTGTTGTGTGCCTTGTGCCTATGGTCATATTGTTGCAGTTACTCGTTGTGTGCCTTCAGTTTTTCCTTGTCATGGTTGCGTCCTGTTGGTTGTCCAGGGCGTCGTATAGTTAGGTGTGTTGTTACTTCTACACGCGCGCACACACTTAAAGAAAAAAAAAATTGCACCTGTCACTAGAATGGTTGTCGTAACGAGGCGGTTCGTTACATCCAACACTTATTCATTTCCATCTTGGTTGGATTCCTTATCCTCTTCTTTCGACTACATCCTACGTATTTTTCCATTGGACAAATCCATTATTGAAATGCTTAGTATTGATGAGGTACCTTGGGATGACAACCATCATAGATAATCTTTTCTCCCTAGTCTAGATGAAATTAAGGAAGATATACACTCTATCTTCCCCCCCTGCTGTTGTCGATTCTACCCAATCTCCTATACTTACCCAGGATACTACTTCCGATAGGAATTTAGGCAACATCTCTTCTACCATTACTATCGATATTTCGATAAAAGAAGGTATCAAGGAAAATGTTCAGCTCAATGCTAATTTTTTGCCTGAGGAAGTGGAAGATTGCACCGCTTTATTTAAAGAATTATGCAATGTCTTCGCTTGGAGTTATGAAGAAATGTCAGGGATCGATCTGTCGATCGTTGTGCATAAGATCAAAACTTACCCAGACGTTAAACCTGTACGACAAAATCTTTGCCCGATTCATCCTAAGAAAACCACGGCCATAAAGGAAGAAGTTGAAAAATTGTTGAAGTCTGGCTTTATCTATCCTGTCCCCTTGATGGAATGGGTTTCTAACATCGTTATGGTTGCTAAAAAAACAAGGAACCATTCATTTTTGTGTTGATTATAGGGATCTCAACAAGGATTTTCCAAAAGACAATTACCCTGAACCCTTTATCGACCAAATCATCGATAACTACACTGGAAGCGTTATATTTCTTTCATGGATGGATTCTCAAGATATAACGAGATCGATATTCTACCAGCTGATCAACATAAGACAGCCTTCATCTACCCTTGGGTTCATTCGCTTATCGGAAGCTACCCTTTGGCCTTAAAAATGTTGGTGCTACTTTCCAACATGCCATGTCGTATGCCTTCCACGATATCAAACAGATTGTGGAGCCTTACCTCGATGATTTACCCACTCATTCGTCTACTTGACAAGACCATATTGGTCATTTACAGGCCATTTTTATTCGATGTCGGTTCTACCATATCCGTTTGAACCCTCACAAATGTATCTTCGTCATCAAATTAGGTCGACTCCCTGGATTCATCGTCTCCAAATATGGGATTCGGGAGGATCCCTTGAAAGTAAAAGCTATTCTCGCTTTACCACCTCCCAACAATCTGACCCAACTGAAAAGTTTGCAAGGGAAAGAAAACTTTCTTCATCATTTCATATGTAATTACGTCGAACTCACTAAAGGATTTATGATATAATTGCAAAGAGACACTCCCTTCATCTGGTATGACACTGCTCAATGCTCTTTTGATGCTCTTAAGCATGCATTAACCCATACACCTCTCTTGCATCCTCTGAATTATGCTCGAGACTATATCCTTTATTTGACAGTCTATACTTCCACTATTGCTATTGTGTTAGTTCAAGAGGAACCTAACGGTGAAGAACATGTGATCTACTATATGATCAAGAGTCTATCCGGTCCTGAGCTTCGATATTCACACGTTGAAAAGTTAGCTCTGGCAGTCGTCATTGTCGTCTATAGGTTTTTCCATTACATATTGTTACGCTCTACCATGGTCATTGCATACTCTAACCCCATGTACCATATCCTTACATGTCAAGTCCTTAGGATCAAATATTCCAAATGGATTTTTATTCTTCAATAATTCGATCTCGAGTTTTCCAAATCAAAAGCTAAAAAGTCATTGGTTTTTGCGGAAATTATCTGTGATCTTCCCCATGTTAATGAAGATAGTGATCCCAGTGATTCTCTTCCCAACGAATATATGTTCCTCATTAGCATGTCCAACCCTTGGTATGGAGATATTCTTCTCTATATTCAAACCCAACGTTTCCATCCTGGAATTTCCCGTGAAGAACATCGTCGTATTTGCCACCATTCTAAACACTACCTTATCATTGACAACACTTTGTATTTCCATGGTATTGATATTGTTCTATGACATTTTTTAACCCATGATGAGGTTGAACGCGTTTTGAATGACCGTCACCTTGGAGCTACAGCCCGGAAAATCTTACATGTTGGTTATTTTCGGCCCTCCATCTTCAAATATTGTATTGAGGTTGTCAAGCGATGCCCACCCTATCAAGTTTTTTACAAAAAGGAATGCACCCACCCTGCTTCATTGCATCCCATTTTTTCCATCATCCCTTTGACAAATGGGGCATTGATTTTATGCAATGTAAGCCTACCTCACCCGAGGGCACGGTTATATCATCGTTGGCGTTGATTATTTCACTAAATGGGATGAGACTATGCCCAGATTTCTTAACAATGGTTGTATGGAAACTCTCTTTGTTTTTAACCACATCATAACTCACTTTGGTGTCCCACAAGCCATTTTCATTGATCACGGCTCACATTTTCAAAACCAGATGATGAGTGAGTTGCATGTCAAGTTGGGTTTTTCCCATGAAAACTCATCCCCCTACTATCCTCAAGCAAACAGAAAAGTTGAAGCTATCAAAAAATTCCTTAATACCATGCTTCAATGCATGGTGGGGACAAACAAAACCTCTTGAAAATTGAAACTTTTCTCCGCCCTCTGGGCTTACCGCACCTCAGTGAAAACTGCAACTCAATTCACTCCATTTCATTTGGTATAAGGCGTAGAAGCAGTGTTACCAATCGAGTGTGAGATCCCTTCATTGAAACTCATTGTAGAACTCCTGCCTCATACCTCTGCTAAAGAGCAACGATTCCTATATTTAACTAAGTTGGACTAAACACGTCGCGATGTTGTTGTCATTAATGAGACATAAAAAATGAATGAAGAGTCAATATGACAAATCCATTCAACCTCGTACTTTCGCAGAAGGAGACCTAGTCCTCATTTATGACCAAGCTCACGATAAGCTAGGGATAGGAAAGTTAAAACCTCTTTGGCATGGACCCTATATCGTAAAATGTGTATTACATAGAGGTGCCTATGAGCTAGTTGACTATGATGGAATATCTCTCGGTGAGCCCCGAAATGAGCTTTACATCAAGAAATACTATGCATAGAACATCTGGCATGTGTGCTTTGTACACTACTGTACTATTATTTTTTATTTGGTGTGTCTGTTCTCTTGCGTGTACAAGTTTTTTTTTAGCCTCTTATACTTTGTCTTGTGATTGCATGTGCAAATGACATCTCCCTTTCCCATATTTGTCGGGTTTGCGGATGGTGCTAGTCGGCACAGCCAGAACATTGCTTCTACAGCTTGGGTCATTTACCACTCTGATGAGTTGGTGAGTTCAGGAGGCATTTACCCAGGATCAACAACCAATAACATGGCATAATATCATGTTTTCATTGGACTTTTAACTGAGGCCTCCTCTCTAGGTATATCTCATCTGATCATCAACATAGATTCTCAACTCGTGGTTTGTCAGCTAAATCAAGTTTACGTCATTCACAACCCTATCCTATTGCGTCTCCACCTAAGAGTTTGTTGTCTTGAAAGAATGTTTGAATTTACACAATACAAACACATACCAAGAGAACTCAACACAACGTCGGATTTGCTAGAAAATTATATTTTGGATTGGTGTCTTGCACATAGATAAAACTTTTAAAGAAGTCTCCACCTAAGAGTTTGTTGTCTTGAAAGAATGTTTCAATTTACACAATACAAACACATACCAAGAGAACTCAACACAACGTCGGATTCGCTAGAAAATTATATTTTGGATTGGTGTCTTGCACACAGATAAAACTTTTAAAGAAAATGAATCACATGTACATTAAAAACATCACACAGATCATTTGTAACATCATTGGCACCACAAAACTCGGATATATATATATATATATATATATATATATATATATATATATATAATGTGTGATATCAAAATTTTGTTTACATCAAAAAGTACATAATAGGGAAAAATCTGGGCCCTCATGCCCATGATATCATCATGAAAAGACTACAAAATATATGGAGGACTACAAAATGTTCGTGTTCCTTCCATTCAATCATGGTTATGATTTTTTCAAACTGCAAATACAACCATTTAAATGCCTTTAGTCAACTTCTTATAGCAAAAAATTGAGTATTTTTAGCCTAAAAAGAAACAATGTTTTTGGTTCTGCGTCGGTGCTCCCCTAAGCCTATTCACAGAGTGTTATTGCTCGCTAGGTACATGCACCAAGGCACTAAAAACTTGATCGACACTCCCCTCACCCCTTTGAGGGAGCGTTGATCCAGTTTGGCACCTAGGGCTTCCTAAGGAGCCTAGAACACCCTAAAAATGAGCTAAAACACAATTTTAAACCATGAAGAATGATTAAAATGGTGAGGTGACCAACCCAGTCCAGATAGTATCGAAAATGGTCGATCATAGCTCCTATGCTTGTAGCTTGAAAATTGCCCTCCAAAGGTTGAAAATACCAAAGCTAGAAGAAATTGGTGAAAAATCAAATGGTGAATGAAATTTCTAACCCTATTTCACTATTATAGGGTTGATTTTTTGCTAATATATAGTTTTTCTTGGGTTTTTTAATATTTTTTAAGGAGTCACTAATACCTTGGGCACAGGATTGTCTATATTTGCAGACATCGAAGCAGTGTCTTTCTTGACAAACCTTGTAACAGTGACTAGCATGGTCTTTATTCTTTCTCGTGCTTGAAAAAACATGAGAATGAAACCTATACTTTTATCACTTTTTCAGACTCGCAAAGGTTACATGAAAAACGAAACCCCTGGAGTCTCCTTTAAGCTCTTTTCAGACTCTATAAACATGAAAATATTGTCGAGTGATCTTGCTTCCTTTCACACTCGCCTAAAAGGTTTTAAAAGGGCGCCTCCCGAGTAGCAGTTTATCTCTTTTTCGAACTTCAGAGACTAAAATTACGAAAAAGGACAACCCTGGAGTCACCTTTAAGTTCTTTTCAGACTCTCTAAAGATGAAAAGCCACTTATTTTTCCTTCTCTGGACTCATTAAAATCACATTGAAGGGCCCATATGGGACTAAACCCTTACTTCTTCCAGTTCGTTAAACAAAGGAAGAGGGACTTACCGAAGGTGAGTTATGTCAAGCAAGTGTTATCCTCCTCGAGCTCATAAAAACAAAAATAGGTACTCATCTATCTGAATGGGGGAAAAATTTGAAGGAAGCAAGCCAAGCTATCTTTTAGAATTGTCACAAGTCACTCTTGCAGTCGCCCTTGAAAACGACACATTGTTTCTACCTACATCTTGAACAATTGGATAACCTGCTAAACCTTTGCATTGAACCAATCCCCTAGGTATTTTCACTCCTTTGGGTCACCCGGCAAATGTCACAGTATCCATTGGATTATGTTTTGGTCCATGTTATGTTTTTTCTACCAATTCATGTTGTGCCTTAGCATTCAAGGGAAGTATCCGCCTCAAGAGTGAACCATCACAAATTTCCAATTTCAATACTTATGTCAGTCCATACTCATTTGATTCACCATCTTACGTCTCTATGTCAATTTCGTGTCGATGATGGGGGATACATCAAGGCCCTCCTTCGATGAGTCTTTTCCTGTTGACTTCAACACATCATCCAAGAATTTGACTTAGAAACCAATTAGTACCTTGGGACCTACATGCCTCAATGGAGAGCCTCCTCTCCTCCTACAGTGGGTTTATATCATTGACCTCTGATCGGATGACTTCAGGAATGTTCGACTTCAACTCATTTATTCACATTCATTGGATTGTACTAGGGTACCTTGGGAGTCATTGACATCACTCATGACTTCCCTCGCACTTGTTAACGATTTACTTCATTGACTGGTAATCAAGTGGTTTCTACCATGTTCGACATCAAAACACTTATTCACATGGCTAGATTTGTACTACATCGAGATTGGGATGAAGACCCTGGATTGAGATTTCACTTTGTTATATGCTTTCTCAAGCTGCGAAGGAGATATTTTGAGCATATTGATATAATGTCACATAGATCCACATTGTATTGGTCCATGGTTATGTTTTATCATCTCGTAGATCCACTATGTATTTCTCGTGGCTACAATCAGTTCATGTCATGAAGTTATAGATCCACATTATATCTTTGGTGGCTATACCCTTAGTCAGTATCATCATGGATCCACAATGTATTTTTTGGAGGCCATACCTTAAGTCCTTCGCCACTCAAGAATAGGTATGTCTGCCTTGGGTTTGAAACATATGATAACATTTGTTTCATGGTTGTTTGTAGTTTCTACCAGGTTCTCTGACTCCATACCCTTGCTTCAAAAATAAACAAAGCGCTTTAGTCATTAGCTTTCATCTTCTGACCTCACACTTTGGGGGGTAATTTGTTACACATCAAAATTCCTCACTTCGATAATGTCCCATTATCATTATCGTAAGTGTCGCAAGTTTCGTACTTTTGTCGCAAGTGTCGCAGATATCGTATTTTTGTCTTGCATGTGTCGCATTGTGGACGACACCATAAGAACACTTGATACACCCTCTAAGACATGTTAGAAAAGGAAAACACATAATTTGGCAAGCTTACACAATATTTTTCCTTGGGAAATTATCATATTAAATGAATTTTTGGAGATCAATGCTCCCCTGCTCACATGTAGGGAGCACTATAGCGCTTTTTTGCCAGCTTTGAGGGAGCGTCGATTGGTTGAGATAATCTTGGGAAGAAATCCCCCTTATCTCTAAGGACAACTAGAAATGATCCAAGTTGGTTTGGCTCGAATCCAAGATTTAGGCTCTATCTAAGGGAGATACCACAACTGATGCAGTCATTACCTCAACTTATTCCAAATATAACTAAGGTGGTTGAGCCTTTCAAAGCCTATAAAAGGAGGCGTCCTCCTGGTGAAAGGAGAGGAGAATATCAGCAAAAAGTATTTTCATTTTGATCGTGGATATTTTGAGAAAGGGGTTGGACAAGGAGAACTTGGTTAGGTTGTTGCATCTGCATCTACATATTGTAAGTATCTTGTTACGTTCTCATTAATATATGCTTGGCATGTTTCCTTCAAGTTTGTGTATGATTGCATGGGCTTGTCTCTTCTTGATAAATCTAGTTTAAACTAATCTTGGTAGAATAGGAATCATGCATTGTCTTTGTTGTCTATTGAACTGCAGGTCTCATTAAATGGCCTAAATATGAAGTTAATCCTGGACCGAGCAAGGACAAGCTTCAGAAAAAGGTACATCCTATCTTCTTCCTCTTTTTCCTTTGACTAGTTTTAGCTACATTTAAAGGAATGTCGGTGTCCAATGTTATCATTTTTCTATCTTGGTCATAGGGGTCTAGGATCCAAGAGGTCATTCACCTATCCGTAGGGGAATTTTCCTACAACACCCCCAACCTAAGGTTGGCCTCCAATATGAATTTGAAAACCAAAAGCAACAGAATGACTTATGCCTCCAACTTGATTGGAGCAACTTGGGCCAGGATGATTAGATCCTCCAGGTGGAGGTGGAGGAGAAATTATAGGCCCTTCTGAGAGAACCTGGGTAGGTGTAGGAATGAAACCAATAGCAGCATTGTACCCAGGTGGAATAAAAATATTAGGCCCTCTGGATGGACTCTGGGAAGGATTAGCAATAGAAATATTAAGAGCGTTGTACCCAGGTGGAAGTGATGGACTTGATCTAGATAGAAGTGGTGTTCCAATAGGATCTTGAGTTATGATAGGACTTCCGGAAGAAACATGTGTAACTTGTGGGACCGTGGTAGAGCTAGTGAGTTTGAGGGGAAGAATTGTATGAGAACCAACCAACAGTTGGTCTGAAACCGTGACCACATTATTGGTCGTGCCAGTAAAATTATCTAAAGGTATTGTATAAGTAGTGGAAGTCACGGGTGTATGTAATGACATAGTTTGATTTGGGCTCATTCATATTTTATCAAAAATATAGTGTCCCGATGAAGTCCTCCAAAAATAATGGACGGGAACTAAGCCAGGATTAAAAATTCCAGCAGTATGAACCATACTTCTAAACAATTCACTCTGAAAGGGTGGATCGTCTACACCAAACTCTGTGTAAGGTAAAGTAGGTATTCTAGTATAGTCTTCAGAAACAACGTCTCCCAATGATTTTATTCAGAGCAAAAGTGGATCTTGTATAACACTCAATAACGCATTTACAGGAAGTGTTGATTCTACCAATGGAGTAGAACTTCTAATCTCAGAGGACGCGTCGTTATTGATTGCTCCTTCAAGAGAAGGACCCTCTGGTGAATTAGGAAGAAAAGTAGTGTATTCTTTTGTCTCTTCCAGAGGTAACCCTTTCATCCTATGTGAATGGTGAGGGCCGATGTTGGACGCACCAAAGAAAGAATGAAAGAATTATATGGCCAACTAGAGAAACAAACAACACTCACTAATAAAATATAGATATCAAACACGCAAACAAACCTTCTTGTTTCAAATTCACTAGCTGGTGATGAAATCCAACGTCATGAAATCAATATAATAAGGGGCTGGGATAAAGCGGGTGGAAAAGTTACATTTACGACCTTATTAACGAACTTACACCCTGGTGCAAGCTCCCATATATAATCATGGGTATACCCTCCAAGAAGCCCGATTGAGTTTGGCCAATATTGATTCCAGGTACCATGAAGACTTTCCCCTCCACAGTCACCTCGTGTAAATACTCTAAAGATATAGGCCACTAAGGTTACCAATTATGACAATGATGCTTGGGGAAGCAATCGACAGTCAGATGCACACACAAGAGCAGGGTATCTAATCCTGAAATCTCCTCGAGAAGGTTCACACGGGATTTTCTTCTCAAGTGACCTCCAATAATACGTGTAATATCTACACTAATACCAACAAATAAGGGTGAGTAACTCGTGTGTCCCTAATGCGACCTCATAATTGGCCCTTGTGTTAGAAGGGCTTCCTAGGACAAAATGTAGAAAATGGATTTAAACTCTCCCTATCACAAGATATTATTGTGTCTTTTGTTTCTTTGGAGAGTGTGCCTCACAACCTATTCCAAAGCGCTATCCTATCTAATGTTGGTGTATAAAAGTTCTAGAAAATAAAAGTTGCTAGATAGATTTTAAAATTACACTATTTTTTTATGGTTGTTGCTTACTCAAAAAGGGAAACAGAGATGAAATTGATGAAGTTGTTGACCTTGACCCAACAAAATGAAAATAGAGATGATATGCAATATTTTCATTTGATGAACTCTAATTACACAAGGGAGAAGGTTTCTTTTTCCAAAATACAAAAAGTTACAAAGCACAAGTTCTCAATCTTTGAATGATATTGATTCCAAACAATCAAAGCTACTAAATTTTCCAATTGTCTATTTTTCAACAAATATTTGAATGCAAAAAATCTCTTGTAAAGACTACCAAAAGAAGAATAAACTTTAGTCCTTTCCTTTTCAAATTAAAAAAGAGATGGAATTCAAAAAGAAAGAGTTGTCCAAGAAGATCAATGCACTCACAACATTATTTCCCAAACTAAACTCATAATGCAAGAAAAAAATGAAAATACAAGAAAACTTATTTGTCGAATGCAAACAAAATTTGTTTTCCAATCAACAATCCAAAACTTAAAAAATCAATACAAAACTCAAAACGATCAATACAACTTATCTAGCAAGCACTCAGGGATGAAGCCTTGAGATTATACCCTTGCAATAAGAAGTAAAAGATAAAACTTATAAATCTTATGAAAAAGTCTCTAAATACTTGAGAAACAATCAAATTTAGGCTCAAATATGCAAAACAATCATTCACCAAGACTAAAAGTTCATCCCAAGAAGTAATGAAAAATCTGGGCAAAGAGAAGAAAGTTGGTTGTCACTCCAAAAAATTTGATAGGAATCGTTGCAGGCTGCAGAAGAGCATAGTGCAACAATGAAGGATCACCGCAGGTTGAAGGAAAAACATTGTGCGATGTCGTCACTTTGGTTCACACAAGTAGGGTGCGACAATGACTGAATATAAGGAAAAATTAAAAAGAGGACAAAGTTTCTCAGTGAACTTTCAGAACCAGGGAATCAAGATAGATCACCCAAAGACTCGGAGAATAAAATTGACAAAAAGCAAGAAAGCTAAACGAAAATATGAAGAAATAAACCAAAAGAGCACGATCCCCAGTATGGTCACCAATTTTTTTATCGGACAAAACAGTAAGTGTGGACACAAACTAATCTCCCTAACTTTAATAGGAAGATAGAACAAAACAAGGAAGAATACAAACTTCTCCTTAGATTTCATTGTCATATAAACTAGTTCAGAGAGGGAAAAATGACATACCTTTTAAATGGTGTTTGATCCTCGCTAGTGTCGTCCTTGTCGCTCCATATTTGGATTTGTGGAATGGTGAACCTGTTAAGAAGCACAAACCAACAAAGAGAGAGAACAACGATATAGATATTCTAATGAAGTCTATGTATAAGATCAAGGAGTTATACAATAAAAGAAAATACACCTTTATAGGGAAGAAATGTATTACTGCATTATATTAAATGAAAGTGGAGAATACAACCTGTTAGTCTCTAATTTTGTCTTGGTTTAGTGAGAAACCCTTATTCTAAACCCTTCTTACCTACACTTCAATTTATGTTTCCAATTGATTTCGATCTTTGTTTTTAGTGTCTTATGGTTTGCATTTCAGTTTTTGAATAGTTTATTCAAGTTTTAAATTGAAAGACATGCTTTTAAACGAGGTGTCACCTTATATGCCTGTTTGAACTTCATAAATTCAAATTTTGCTAAGTCATTAATAGCGCTACGGGAATAAGGCTATTCCCGTAGCGCCAAAATTATCATGCCTTGATACGCGCCTATCATCTAGATTTCGTTATGATGACATGAATCATGGTCTGAGAGTTCGCGTGTGTCCACAATAGCTTGGAATCATTTACTGATTCAAACCATTTCATAATCCGATTGCTTTGTACCCACGAAGGTCTCATTTTAAAATCACCCAATTCTCAATGATCATTATATTATACTTGTCTGATTTTGTTGAATTTAGGCACAGGTATTTTCTCAGAGGAACGTTATACACTAAAAGATTGCAGGTGGAAAATTTGGAACCCGAGGGTGCTAGTTACAGAAGCCTTGGAGATGGCTCATGCAATATTCAAACCCTAACACACAAGTCAAGCCAAAGACTAGCACCACACCAAGCCACAACAAGGAGGAGTTATCCTGGCTGAAGACAATTTGTCTTATCAACAGAGACCACTGCCATCTGTTCTCGAAGAATTAGTTTTTGCAAACAGAAGTCATTGCCATCTACTCCGATAATTGGAATTCATCATGAAGGTGAAAGATTGCCTCTGGTTGAAACCCGTCCACAATACCATCAACAGCAGCGTGCAAGCCCAGTCGAGTCATCATGAGATATCAAACACACAGAATGCCCAATTGAACGCCCAATTTCATGGAGAATACAGAGTGAACATTCAGGCATTGTGGTTATTGACAACATGGGAACACAGTACAAAGGGTTTCCATCACCCAGTACTCGAGCTCAAAATCCAAATCATAGTCGGTTCCCGTTTGTGCGAATGTTTAAATGGGTCTGACATCATGGAAAACCCCTACGGTAATTCCCCACTACATAGCACATTGTATGAGACGGCCAATAGATGAACAAGCAAAATTGCCAAGAAGAATCACGAGCATACTTTTGCATCACCTATATCATTTGCTCAACAATCGGAGCGCGAAGAAGCCTGTCATATGATTGTTTCATACTTGAAGCTACAACCTGCAAATTGTAAGAGGGGGAAAGAATCATGGTTTGTCATAAGGATTCGATGAATCAAAGCATCCAGAATCCACCAGCGATAACATTTGTTGGGAAAATATGAAGTTTTCTTACCTGCCTCCAGATGATGCCATGATATCTTCATGTCAAGGGGTTTTTAGGGTTTTAGCAATTTTGAAAAAATGGAAACATGATGAGCAAACCCTCGTGGAATAGAGATACTTCCCCCTAGCATCATTATCTCAGGGATAGATTTGTATCTTCACATATTGTGGGGTTTTGTCTTCCATGACTCCAAAAAGGTGCATCATGCATTATGATGGACCCAAATCATATTCATTTGGTCTGTCGTTAGTTGCACAAGTAGACTGGAAATCAAAAGTGGTCATACAAACAAACTTTGTTGAAATTATCAGTGAGATATTTGTGAGAAATGATGGGATAACTTATGAAATATTTTAGTTGTCATGCAAGTTCATGAGTGGAAAAAATTGGAGACCCAAGGGACCTTTTTGTGAAGCACATTGTAAAGGAATTATGTTCAATTTGACACTTAATAGAAAAGGCATATGGATGGTTAGACCCTATTTTTCTACTCTGTTATTTCTTTATTCATGCTTGAATTCATATTCAGATTGCAATGCTTTTGATTCTTGACTGTTAATTTATACAGTGAAAATTTTACTATAAAGATTATTTTTCAAGTTTGATATCAAGCTGAACATGTTGTTTCTTTATGATATTTTGAGGCAAGAATTTTGGTGAAGTTGACAAATTGAAGGCTTCACCTTCCTTTTTCTTAATTGGTTTAATCCATCTTTGTGTTTACCTATTATTCATTCAATGGGATATACTATGTTTTAATCTTGTTTTTCATATTGTGTTGTTACCTTGAAACAAGTTTCAAACCAACTTACTCAAAAAACCCAATCATAAAACCCTCAAAACGCTTTTGCGATAAATCAATGATGCCCTAGCTTGCCCTTAGCAGTCGAGTGCAACTTTAGGGACTAACATTTTTGGCGTCGTTGTCGGGGATGGAGACACGAAGTATTTATCCCTGGGAGAACGACAATGATCAGATCCGCTTCTTGATGGTGAACAGGAAGGGGACAGATACACGACTGCAGATCTTTCACCATGGTGACTCCATTGTCTAAAGATTAATAGGTGACTCCACTGGATCCAAGCATGGAAGCCATTTTAGCTCGGAGGTTTGCACCTCTCAATTTTTTATCTATTCCTAGTTTTCCTAATCCTGTGCCTTCCTTCTTAGAATGCGCAGACTTTCTTCCTATATTCCATGGAGATGAAGGGGATACTCCTACCCAACATCTCATAGATTTTCATCAGTGCATAGATAGGTTGAATATCTGTCATGAAGATGCTTTCATGAAGATGTTTGTATACTCATTAAATGGTGATGCTCAGAGATGGTATCGGTCACTCTCTATTGCCAGCATATCTTCTTTGAAGGAATTTCATGCATCCTTCCATAAGTATTGTAAGAGGTATTATTCTTCTGATATACTTCTTGAAAAATGTTGTGAAAAGTTCACGCTTTGTATTCATCAGAGAAAAGATTGTGTCTTGTATGATGATTATAACCAAGATCGGACTGTTTCCCTTTTCTCTAAAGTTTTGGAAGATGTTCAAGCAGAGAAGATAGAATTTGTGGCAAATTCTACTCTTCCTGTACCTTTCATTTCAGATCCTATTGAACAACAGTATGCTGGAAATATTGAAGTACTGCAAGAGCAGTTGATCTTTCTTTCATTACCAGTGGTTGAGCAGCCATCTCTCCAAAACAACAAGCCTGCATTTGCTATGCTTGAACCTAAATCTGCAGAAAATATTAAACAACCGATCATCAGCAGTGAAATCAGTTTACAGTCATATTCAGATTTGCAAGCATCTGAAGGTGGCAGCCATGATCGGCAGGAGGATATGCAGAGGTTTTTGTATCTTCAATCGAAACAGTAGCAAGAGGTATTTGTTTTCAGTCTTATAGATCCATTTTCTAATTATCTCAAGTTTCTAAGCAGCTTGGATGTCAGAGCAATTTTGTCAATTGAAGGATGGTTGTCCTGTTCTTTTGAAATACATTTATGTATTCTTTGGTTTCTTTCATTCTTCATTTCCAAATTGAGAGACACACCGATCAGTCAAATACTAGTATGGCTTCATTGGAAACACAATTTTACCTAATCAAGAGAAATCAGTTGATTAGATAAGAGTAGGGAGAATAAAGATCGCTTCTTGAGCTTTTTGTTTTCAGCAATTTGTTTTCGGTCTGTTGGTTTGTAGCAGAAAATTTGGTTTCAGTTTTGAAATAAAGACTCCATGCCCAATGCATATAAGGCACTATTGGCAGGGGAAGTTTGGCTTCAATTGCAGAAGTTTGGGCCAGATTTGAATGATATTGGCTAACTCCATAACCCAATGGACTAGGCACAACACAGGTTGTGGATGTCTACAGAGCGAAAGATTTGCAGGGACAGGATTGCACAGAGGAAAAGGCACAGTGGTCTACTTGTTCTTGATGCCTCACGGGGAGAGCATCATCCCCTAGAAGGATCCAATGTTAGTCTCTAATTTTGTCTTGGTTTAGTGAGAAACCCTTATTCTAAATCCTTCTTACCTACACTTCAATTTATGTTTCTAGTTGATTTCGATCTTTGTTTTTAGTGTCTTATGGTTTGCCTTTCAATTTTTGAATAGTTTATTCAAGTTTGAAATTGAAAGACATGGTTTTAAACGAGGTGTCACCTTATATGCCTATTTGAACTTCATAATTCAAATTTTTCTAAGTCATTAATAGTTCTACGGGAATAAGGCTACTCCCGTAGCGCCAAAATTATCATGCCTTGATACGCGCCTATCATCTAGATTTCATTATGATGACACGAATCATGGTCTGAGAGTTCGCGTGTGTCCACAATAGCTTGGAATCATTTACTGATTCAAACCGTTTCATAATCCGATTGCTTTGTACCCACGAAGGTCTCATTTTAAAATCACCCAATTCTCAATGATCATTATATTATACTTGTCTGATTTTGCTGAATTTAGGTGCAGGTATTTGCTCAGAGGAACATTATACACTAACAGATTACAGGTGGAAAATTTGGAACTCGAGGGTGCTAGTTACAGAAGCCTTGGAGCTGGCTCATGCAATCTTCAAACCCTAATGCACAAGTCAAGACAAAGACTAGCACCAAATGAGACACAACAAGGAGGAGTTATCCTGGTTGAAGACAATTTGTCTTATCAACAGAGACCACTGCCATCTGTTCTCGAAGAATTAGTTTTTGCAAACAGAAGTCATTGCCATCTGCTCTGATAATTGGAATTCATCATGAAGGTGAAAGATTTCCTCTGCTTGAAACCTTTCCACAATACCATCAACAGCAGCGTGCAAGCCCAGTCGAGTCATCATGAGATATCAAACACAGAACGCCCAATTTCATGGAGAATACAAAGTGAACATTCAGGCATTGTGGTTATTGACAACATGGGAACACAGTACAAAGGGTTTCCATCACCCAGTACTCGAGCTCAAAATCCAAATCATAGTCGGTTCCAGGTTGTGCGAATGTTTAAATGGGTCTGACATGATGGAAAACCCCCGTGGTAATTCCCCACTGCATAGCACATTGTATGAGACGACCAATAGATGAACAAGAAAAATTTCCAAGCAGAATCGTGAGCAGACTTTTGCATCTCCTATATCATATGCTCAATAATTGGAGTGCGAAGAAGCCTGTCATATGATTGTTTCATACTTGAAGCTACAACCTACAAATCGTAAGAGAGGGAAAGAATCATGGTTTGTCATAAGGATTCGATGAAGCAAATCATCCAGAATCCACCAACGATAACATTTGTTGGGAAAATATGAAGTTTTCTTACTTGCCTCCAGATGATGCCATGATATCTTCATGTCAAGGGATTGTCAGGGTTTTAGCAATTTTGAAAAAATGGAAACATGATGAGCAAACCCTTGTGGAACAAAGATACTGCCCCCTGGCATCATTATCTCAGGGATAGATTTGTATCTTCGTAGATTGTGGGGTTTTGTCTGCCATGACTCCAGAAAGGTGCATCATGCATTATGATGGACCCAAATAATATTCATTTGGTCTATTGTTAGTTGCACAAGTAGACTGGAAATCAAAAATGGTCATACAAGCAAACTTTGTTGAAATTATCAGTGAGAGATTTGTGAGAAATGATGGGATAGCTTATGAAATATTTTAGTTGTCATGCAAGTTCATGAGTGGAAAAAATTGGAGACCCAAGGGACCTTTTTGTGAAGCACATTGTAAAGGCATTATGTTCAATTTGACACTTAATAGCAAAGGCATATGGATGGTTAGACCCTCTTTTTCTACTCTGTTATTTCTTTATTCATGCTTGAATTCATATTCAGATTGCAATGCTTTTGATTCTTGACTGTTAATTTATACAGTAAAAATTTTACTATAAAGATTATTTTTCAAGTTTGATATCAAGTTGAACATCTTGTTTATTTATGATATTTTGAGGCAAGAATTCTGGTGAAGTTGACAAATTGAAGGCTTCACCTTCATTTTTCTTAATTGGTTTAATCCATCTTTGTGTTTACCTATTATTTGGTCAATGGGATATACTATGTTTTAATCTTGTTTTTCATATTGTGTTGTAACCTTGAAACCAGTTTCAAACCACCTTACTCAAAAAACCCAATCATAAAACCCTCAAAATGCTTTTACAATAAATCAATGATGCCCTAGCTTTCCCTTAGCAGTCGAGTGCAACTTTAGGGACTAACACAACCCATGCCTTGATGTTGCAAGATCCCTTCCAATGGCCCTTTGCTTCAAAACACACACCTTTGCTCCAATACTTTTGATGAAGAGCATTCCCAACCTAACTTGGAGAGCCAAAGAAAAGATATCTCAAGTATAATCTACATCAGAATTATTCATGCATAAGACAACCTAGCCTTTCCCATGAGAGATCCATCTTTATATAGGGTTAAAGAGGGATGGATGAGGATATTAGGATGATCCCACTAAATCAGAGAAGCGATTAAGATCCAAACCGATCGGAGGCCACCTCATCTTCTATAAGATTCCCTTCTAGAACCTTCATGAATTTCACTTTTCTCTTGTTTGAGGATTGTCTCACCCCATGCACAGGTAGCCTATGGCAACACCGCAATCCATTTTTGGTGCAGCATGCGACGATCAAGAATCGTCGCACCCTAAACATTGAGCAGGGTAAGACGATATCCTTTGACATAGTTTTTAAGGAAGAAAAGATAATTCACTTCTCAGATGGAGAAATTCTCTTTTAGTATCTTTAGGGAACATAGAAGTGAGTCATGCACATATCTCCAGTTGATCACTGGGGTGACCAAAATAATGTGTAACACTTGTGCTCGGACTTCTTCAACTCCTCAGCTATTGTTGGTTCTCCTCCTCTTCATCTTGCATCATGCATCGTCGACTAACTAAGGGACTCGAAATTATATGAACTCCGACCGAGATTTCCTACAGAAGCTAAGACTAACTCAACATTTGACACTACCATTAATTCGACTAACTCTTCATATACCTAACTGAACTTGAGAAGATATATATCAGCTCCATTTATAACTTCCTACTTGCCAAATGAATTTGAGTAAACGTGCGACTTTGCACTTGCAGACTGTCAGATTGACTGACTGACATTTCGACTACTGACAGAATGACTGACAGACAAATCGGCGGAGACATGAAGATCTCACCAACTTGTAATTATTATTTACAACACTCCCCCTTAATTATAAGTAGGTGGAATTACAAAATAAAATTACATCAAAAATTTGAATTTGCATTTTACTGTCACTCATTTTTTACTGCGCAAACTCCCTGACTACTATGCAGATGCTAAAATTCATCTCTTGCTAAAGGCTTTGTAAAAATGTTTGTAATTTTTTCTTTTGACCTGCAAAATTCTAAACAGATCTCTTTGTTATTCACCAATTCTCTGATAAAGTGATACCTTGTATCAATATTCTTTGTTTTATTGTGAAACACATGGTTCTTTGATAACATGATGGTTGAATTGTTTTCACATAATACTATAGTTGGTCCATGTTGTTCCTGCAACAAATCTTTTAACATTCTTCTCATCCAAACTGCTTGACAAGTTGCGCTTGTAGATGCGACATACTCTGCCTTTGTTGAAGAAACAGTTACTATGGGTTGCTTTCTTGATGCCCATAATACCATACTTGTTCCAAAATGAAATGTGTACCCAGAGGTACTTTTCCTGTTATCTATGTTGCCTCCACAATCACTGTCAGTGTATCCAATGAGTCTAAAATATTCTGAAGTGGAGTACTTAATACCAAAATATTTTGTTCCATTTACATATCTCAGGATTCTCTTTCCTACCTTCCAATGTGATTCTTTTGGAGTTTCCATGAACCTTGATATTAGGCTCACTCTATACATAATATTAGGTCTTGTCGTTGTGATATACATAATACTTCCTACCAATCGTTTAAACAGTGTGGGATCCACCTTGTAC
Organism: Picea engelmannii; assembly: GCA_009831015.1. Taxonomy (NCBI): domain Eukaryota; kingdom Viridiplantae; phylum Streptophyta; class Pinopsida; order Pinales; family Pinaceae; genus Picea; species Picea engelmannii. The sequence goes on from ML777864.1 coordinate 1,126,383, forward strand.
CCTTTATTTTCCTTGATTAACTTAAATCCTATTATGACAGGTGTTGGTGTTGCTTTTGAGTTCATCATATTGAATCTTTTCAAAATTCCATGTGCATACTTAGAATGCGAGATAAATATGCCAGTTTTGGACTGGTGAACTTATATTCCCAAAAAATATCTCATAAGCCCCAAATCAATCATTTCAAATTCATCCTTCATGACTGACTTGAATTCTTCTATGCCAAAGTCACCTGTAAAAATAAAACCATATACATATAAGCAAGCAATTAACATATTACCTTGTTGATTTTCTTTGATGTACATTGTTGGCTCACTTTCACTTCTCTGAAATCCATTCTATGTGAGATAGGAATCAATGCGACTGCACCAAGCTCTAGTTGTTTGCTTTAATCCATACAGTGATTTCGTCAATATGTACACTTTGTCTTCTTTTCCTGGAACCTCATAAACTTGTGTTTGTTTCACATATACTTCTTCTTCTAAATGTCCATTCAAAAATATTGACATTACATCCATCTGATAGACTGGCCACTTGTACTACATGGCAATTTCTAACATGGTTCTGACTATGTCCATGCGCGCAACTAGTTCAAATGTTTCATTGAAATCAATTCCAGTTTGTTGTGTAAAGCCTCTTGCAACTAACCTTGCCTTGTGCTTCTGCAAATTTCCATATGCATCTTGCTTGGTTTTATAAATCCACTTGACACTTATCACATCCTTTTCTTTAGGTACATCTACCAATTTCCATGTATGATTGTTCTCTATGCATCTGATTTCTTCATCCATGGCTTGTGCCCATACATCCTCTTTGACAGCTTCTTCAAAGGTTAATGGATCATCTATTTGTGAAAACAAAGAAAAAACTGAAAATGAATTTGTTGTGTCTTCATTATAGATGTTGCGCAAACTTATTTTCTTCCTTGGTAACAAACTTGCTAATGTTGGATCTGGATATGTAGAACTACTCGGACTGCTTGTTAGTGTTTGTTGCACTCTAGGTATAGACTGAGCACCTATTATTCTTACTGGAGTACTTTGTGTTGTCATTTTCATTGTAGTGTCAAGTGTAGAAGGGACTGTGCATTGACCTATGCATGGTGTTTGAACCACTTCATCTTCTGTGTCATCATGCTCCATTTCATCAATAATTTTGATTGTCTTCTCTACACTCCCATCCCATGCTTCATTCTCCACGAACTGAACATCGCAACTGATTATGACTTTTCATGTGACAGGGTTATAAAATTTGTATCCTTTCATTTCTTCATAATACCCAACAAATATACATTTATGTCCTTTGTTGTCCAGCTTTCTTCTCATCTCATCTGGAACATGTGTGTATGTGACACATCCAAAAACTTTTAAGTGTGCCACATTGTGCTTTAATCTTGTCCAGGCTTCTTGAGGAACTCTATTCTTCACACTCTTTGTCTTGTCGTACATTTGTTCAAGATGTATACTACAGTTGCTACTACCTCAACCCAATATTCATTTTACAAATGTTTGGCTAACAACATACTGCACACCATTTCCATGATGGTTCAGTTCTTTCTTTCTGTGACACCATTATATTGTGGTGTATATCGCGTGGTAAATTTCTTGTAGATGTCATGAATTTTACAAAACTTATGAAATTCTCTTTAATTGTATTCTCCTCCTCTCTCAGTTCTTAGACACTTGATGTAGTAGCCACTATGTTTCTCCATAAGTGATTTAAACTACTGAAAACAACCCAATGCATCAGATTTATGCTTTAAGAAATAAATCCATGTCTTTCTTGAGAAATCATCAATGAATGTTAGAAAAAAAGTATTTCCTCCTATATACGGAATTTGCATTGGTCCACAAATGTTTGAATGTATTATTTCCAGTGGATATTTTGCTCTGTAATACTTTCCAACTGGAAATGATTCTTTGTGTTGCTTGCCAAATATGCAGCCTTCACATATCCTTTCTAGTTTTTCAGTCAATGGAAAACATTTTACCATTTCCTTTGTGTGTAGTAGCTTCAGACCTCCAAAGTTCAAATGTCCAAATCTAAAATTCCATAGCTAGGAATAATCATGTGTTTCATATTGGAATGTTGCCTTCATCTCTGCACCATTTTCTCCTTTCTTAGTATTGCACACACTATTTTCTTCATTGGAATTGTGCACACTTTCTACTGTAAATGCAGTGTCTGGCTGTGCACTTTTTCCTTTATCAAAATCTAGTGATGTATTCTTCTTCTTGGATGGCCTAAATGTCAATGGGAACATCATGTTACTTGTCATCTGGATTTTTGCAATAATTTTATTGCTTGGGCATTTATCAATAATCACACAGTGATTATCTTCCATGTAGATTATGTATCCTTTTTGTAACAGTTGTCATGCGCTCATCAAACTATGCTTCAGACCAGAGACATAATATACATCTGGCATAACTTTTTGTACTCCTTGTTTAGTTAAAATATTTATACTTCATTTTCCTAAGACAGTGAATGGATATATATTCTAAGTGTAACCTTGGTTTGGACTGACTCATCCAAACTAGAAAACAATTCTATGTTTCTGGTCATGTGGTTACTGCAGCCTAAATCTAAATATCATATGTCAGAATGATCTAGATTTTATGAGAAGAAAGAAATGAATACAGATTATTAAAATATGCTTAACACAAAATAACAGAGATACAGTAAAATTGGTTTTCTATTTAATAAGGAAATAAGTTGAAACTGCAAAATGCAGCGAAAAACAAGCTTGTTGGAATGGTGGCGGCTTATCTCTGAGAAGAGATGTGATGGTTGCACTCATTCGCAAGAATATAACTACAATGAGGATCTAACGTCCTTTTTACAATAAACAGGAATGTCAAAAACCATAGACATCCAAAAACCTAACCCTAGGAGATGAATCGCCAAAAGTCATGTGGGCCCCGTTTGGGTAAGTTAGTACATCAAATTTATGGGGTCATAACTTTTGCATACGATCTTCATTTTAGGCACACGATAGCCCATTGGAAAGGTCTAACTGAGAAGAAAAATTTTTGACTGCCCCAGGTTGATGCCTCTTGCAATCACCTAGGCCCCAAATCCCCAAAAAACGTCGTTTAGGGCCTCAAAACAGCCCCGGAAGTTTGGAACCCGAAAAACTGCCAAGGTGGAAAATTGTTTTTCGATCCAGTGGAATAGGTGGGTGGCCATCGATATCCACCTATATCAATCCTCCCTCCTTAGGAATCAATGGTCTCCATTGCATTGATTTCTCCCATCAGATGAGGAAATTTCTGTTGAATTTGGCCCCGGGTGAGCCACTTGCCTTGGTGCAAGAGCTGCCCTGATTTGACGACTCGATAAAGTTGGATCATTTGTTGTTGAGTACCATTGATATGTGTGTCCACAATATGATCACTGGATGCATGTTTCATGTAGTCAGGTTTGAGCTTTGTTGGTTTCAACTACTCTGCTATCACTGATGTGTCCAATAATGGTGGGAAATATGACTGAAGGAGAGCCATGTTAAGGAATGGGTGCAGGCCAAGGAAAGACGGAATTTTTAGCTCAAACGAATTGTCACCCATAGCCTTGGTGATGGTGTATGGCCCATAACGGAGTGGGAAAAGATTCTGATGGGGCCCTGTAAGGAGTTATTTCTGCAAGTGCAACCAAACTTTGTCTCCCACCTGAAACTTATGTGGCACCCGATGTTGATCATGGTGCTACTTGTACTTGGCATTAGACTTATGTAGAATATCCTAGACCTGTTGGTGGATGTGTTGGATCCGCTCAATGAATCGGGTGGATTTTGTAGAAATTTCAATACACTTAATGTATTTCTGTGATTCTCCTGATCTAACAATTATGTCACTTGTTAAATACAGAATCGCTTCTACTATTGTTCTTTTGGAAGCAATTAAACCATGATCACAACCACAATGCACAAAGTGAAATATCAATAACACACAACACAGAATTTTTACCGGGAAAGTGTAAAGCTAAAAACCCCAACTATCATATATTATGTATATCATGAATCATGAAACAATCTCATACAAAACTTGAATCCAAGAGCTCTCAGTACAACACAATCGTCTCACACTGTCATGCACAAATTAGCAAATACATGTGCCAATTCCTCTGTCCAGACAGCCTACCTCCTCTGCACAATCTCTGCAATTCGAATTCTCACAATGAATAGAATGTTTTGAATTGCCTCGTTTGCACATGCTCATAATCATATCCACTACATGTGTGATCAAATCACAACTGATAGCCAACTATCCCTTTCACCTGTTATCTCAACTGGATCTCCAATGGATTTGCATGCATGTAGTTAACCGTGATGCATCTTCAATTGCATGTGAGTTAACTGATTGTGAATTAATGCATAATTAATTCACTAAACTCTCACTAGTGCAACTGAGCTTAACTCACTTAACTACACTTATAATTCTGTTACAATTCCAAATCACTCAGTTATGAATGAGATAATAGATTAATATTTATTGTCTAATTTAATTAAGGGAAAAATAAATTAGAAACATGTTTCTTGTTGACTTTTCAACACTCCCTCTCAACAAGAAAGGGATTATCCTTCACCCTAATCCTGTCTCTATGATATTCGAATTTTCTCCGGGTGAGCACCTTCATCAGAATGTCTGCATCTTGATCTTTCGTATGTTTATATGTAAAGATTCTGCAAGAATGTTGTATGTATATGTTTAAGTTGCATGCAGTTTGAAGAGAAAATTTATGTGGCATAGCTCAGTTGATTATTGGGTATGTTACCGTATGTTCCACAGTAAGAGAACGAAAGTGTTCCCTAGAGTAGCATGGCCCGGCTTGTTATAGGCTGGGGATGTTACCAACCGGTGTCAGAGCATGAGAGATTGCTCTGGAGTGGCATTTCCTCAGCCTGTGGGTGGTCGAGGGAATGTTACAAATTGGTATCAGAGCTTCAGTTTTGACACTGAGCCTGGATGGGCCAAAGGGGTTCAGTTGAAGAGAATATTCACAGAAGAGTAACTTCGAAGTGACCAAAATTCAAGTCACGGAGCATCCATGGAAAATGTTGGCGTGCAGGCACACGCGATAAATTTTGGCACCGTGCAAAAAACGTTGGCATGCAAGTGTGCGCAGTAAATTGTGGTGTCGTGGGGAAGACTATTATGTGCAGATGCATGCGCTGAATTTACCCTTGCGTGGTGAGCACACACATAGTAATGTGCACATGGGGTGTGCAAGTATTGCATAACACAGAGGAGTTTTGTGGTACGTGCATAGTATGAGTATAAGTTTTCTCGCGACAGTGTATTCAATGGTGCACGCAGATTATTGTGCGCGATGGAACTTTGACATGGTGCAATGCATAGGGAGAAATGCATGTGGAGTATCGGTGCATGATACCAAAGCTGTGCACAGTGGATATTGGCACACAACGCAAAAGTAGTGCGCGCAAGTTGTCGGTGCAACGGAGATGAAATGCATAGTGGATATAGATGCGCGAAAAAGCATTTTACCTTGTGATGTTGCTATGCACGATAAATATGGATGTACAGGTCAAAGTTTAGTGTGCGCGAATTCGTTTGGAAGGCGATGAGTCTGAGTTTACTTTGAAAAATATTAGAAGAAAAAGAAATACACAACCACATCAAAGCGTTAATTAAAAGGAATTCTGAGTTTTATATTCCTCCGATTCAGACTAATGGAATTGAAATATAAGATTACAAGAAAAGATTACTATAAAAGAAAACAAGACTCATAACACAACCAATTAAAATCTTGTAATAAACAGCCCAAAATCCGCTTTTGTATGTATATAATCGTATTAATCACAAAATTACATAAAAAGGGGATGATAATAGTTATCATGTTGTAAAAAGGGTCATTTAAGAACAAGCCTATCATCTCTGGTGCTCCTTACCTCCACTACCAACTGTCCAAAATTTGCTAAAACATACTTAATTTTGGGTTGAAGACTCATTTCAGCTTAGTGATCTCCTCCTTTAAAGAATCTAACCAGACTGGTTGATTCTCTTCAACACTTTCATCCGGTTCATCCATGGATTCCTCCTTCTTCTGCCACTTGCTCCTTTTCTTCTTAGAAGTTGGCCTGTTGATGACTAAATCCTTCATAGTGGGATTCAGCCTGACTTCCAACCACGAGTCTATAGCCAACTCTGTGTGGAATTTAGTCGCTATAATGTGCGCAAGGACCCTTTCCTCCTTATTCGCAGGAAAGTCTAGCATGTTGCCCGAATAACCAGTCTCACTGAATTTAGCCTTGTCCATGTATCTCAAGTTGTGAATACCAAAATGCTTTTGCAGAGAGAAGAAAGTTGAGAAATTTGGAGATTATTTCATTTATGGATAAGCAGATACCTTCACACTTGAGGATTGTTAGTTATAGAATTCCAATTATGAAGCGCAGACAGACTACGTATAGGAGCGTTGGGTTGCCAGTCTCAGCTAATCCATTTCAAATGATTAACTTTCAAGTTCATTACATAGTGGCATTCAGCCGATGCCACATGGCTGCGAAGTACCAAATGAGTGAAACGAGGTGATTAGACTAGATGTCGCATGCTCCACGAGTGGTGGATTTGACATGTTGAAACACGTGACACCGCGTCTTGGCGAAAGTAGTTTCGGCAAACCACCTTCTTGCATAGATGTATCTCTAAAGGCACTACACGTCTATGTTTTCAAGACTTGGGTCTTATCTAGGATTGTCATGGTGATAACACCAGGAAATCAGGAGAGATAATTCTGATGTATATATTGAACCAAAATGGTTCATATTTTTCATGAATTATTGAATTGTTAGCCTGATAAGTTTCGATGGCTGCACGTTTTGCATAATTAACAACAACTAGATCAGATCATATCAGTGCAGAGTCCATAGGAATGGAAGAAGCATAGGGGAATTACAGTCAGCAAGATGAGAGCAGAGGGGTTGATGTCCATTTGGGCATTGAAGGAACGAACTCCAATGGACATGGAGAAGAAAGGAATGAAAACATGAATATGGTTGAGACCATTAAGAATTTGCAGAAGGATGTCCAAAGCCATAAAGCTGATAATGAAAGGCTTATGAGAGACAAAGAGCAGCAGGATGACTTCAACATGAAGTTATTGGAGGGCTTGAATAGAATAGAAAAGAAATTGGTTAAGAAGAGTGGCTCAAGCAAATCTAGGAGTCACAAGCCTTCGGATGAGAAAAGAAAAGCAAGAAGTGTTAGTAGACATCACCATCATTCCCCAAGGCATTCCAATAAGAGAGCAGGAAATAGCTCAAGTCTATCGCCTATCATAAGGTATAAGAGGTCTGGGGTGGATGAGCTGCGAGGAGAAATGAACAAAATCAAACCTCCTACATTTGATGGTGAGCACAACAAGGATGAAGATGCAAAAACATGGTTGTTGGGCATGAGAAAGTATTTTCAATTGCATAACTACTCTTCTCATGCGGAAGGTAGAATTTCTATATATCAACTCAAAGGAAAGGCCTCCATGTGGTGGGATCAACTTGTGCAGGTGCAGCACATTAAAGAGAAAAATGTTACTTGGAGGGAATTCAAGAAGTATTTTGAGAAGAAATACTTGAATAAGAGATACTATGACAAGAAAATGAAAGATTTCTTTGAACTCAAGCTTGGAAGCATGACCATAGATGAATATGAGAGAAGGTTTTTGGAACTGTTGAAGTATCTCTCTTTCATCAAGGATGAGACAGTCAAAATTCAAAGGTATTTGAGTGGATTTCCATCGTTCATCAGTGACAAAATACAGTATGATGATCCCAAGACATTAGAAGAGACCATAAGGCGATCTAAATGCCTATATGATCGGCAGAAAGCAAGTACAGCTTTCCAAAAGGCTTGGGAAGACAATAATAAATTCAAGATGGGTCAGAGGAAGAAGGGAGCTAAGCCACCATTCTTCATAAATAATCCACAAGGACAGCAAACGCCTAAAGAACCTAGAATGATTGACACATGGAGTCAAGGGCCAAGGCATCCACTTATGAAATGTTGGGGTTGTAAAGGGGATCATAGATTCAGAGATTGTCCTCACAGAGGTGAAAAAGGTAGGGTTGTTCACAATGTACAGGAAGCTGGAACAATGGAGGACAGGGGCAGATATGTGCCAAGGATTTATGCAGCCCTGGACAACAAGAAAGCAAAGTATCAGTCCCACATGATTGAAGTGGAAGGTATGATCAACAACCAAACCATTGCTATTTTAATTGATTCAGGAGCTAGTCATAGTTATATAGACCCTAAGATGGTGGAAAGTTTGCAATTGCCAAGAAGAAAGCATGGGAAATCCTAGTTGGTGCAGCTAGCTACAGGAGCCAAAAGAAAAGTTAATGAGATGGTTAAATAATGCCTCATAGACTTGAATGGACTAAAAACCAAGGAAGATTTAAACATCTTGCCTTTAGGTTCCTATGACTGTCTAATTGGGATGGATTGGTTTGACCAACATCACACTCTCTTAGACTGTCACAACAAAGCATTTACTTGCCTAGATGAGGAAGGGAAAATAAGGAAAGTACGGGGAATTCCCAGGGTAGTAACCATTAGAGAAATTTCAGCATTGCAGCTGAAGAAATGTTACAGAAAAGGGTGTTAAATAATTGCAGCTCATTTGGCGGAGACACCTAGATATAAGGTGCCAAATTTGGAGGATTATACAGTCCTAGAAGATTTTGAAGATGTGTTCAAGGAGGTATCTGGACTACCCCCAAGGAGAGACATTGATTTCTCTATAAATTTAATGCCTGGAGCAACGCCAGTATCAAAGACTCCTTACAGAATGAGTACACCAGAATTGAAGGAATTACAAATGCAACTTGAAGAACTTCTGAAGAAGGGGTATATACGCCCAAGTGTGTCACCTTGGGGTGCCCCATTCTTTTTTGTGAGAAATAAATATGGAACATTAATATTATGCATTGACTTCAGACAGTTGAATAAAGTGACTGTTAAGAACAAGTATCCTCTGCCAAGGATTGATGACCTCTTTGATCAATTGAAGGATGTAAAGATATTTTCAAAGATAGATCTCAGATCAGGATATCATCAAGTAAGGATTAAAGAAGAAGATGTCAGCAAGGCTGCCTTCAGGACAAGTTATGGTCATTATGAGTTCACAGTGGTGCCATTTGGGTTGTCAAATGCACCAGTTGTTTTCATGTGCTTAATAAATGGTGTTTTCCGAGAATATTTGGACAAGTTTGTCATTGTCTTTTTGGATGGAATTCTTATATATTATAAGTCAGAGGAAGAGCATGAACATCATTTGAGGATGGTGTTGCAAGTATTAAGGGAGCATCAATTGTATGCCAAATTGAGAAAGTGCTCAGTTTATCAGAAACAAATTCATTATTTGGGGAATATCATTTCACGAGATGGGATAGTAGTGGATCTTGAGAAGATAGAGGCCATTAGAGAATGGTCGGCACTGAAGAATGTCACAAAGGTGAGATAATTCATGGGTCTTGCAGGCTACTACAGAAGATTTATTGAAGGATTCTCAAAGATTGCACACCCAATCACTTCTTTGCAAAGAAAGGGAGTGAAATTTCAGTGGACACTGGATTGCGAGAAGAGTTTCCAACACTTGAAACAATTATTGACAAGTGCTCCAATATTAAGGA
>ML777864.1:1153272-1164303 GCA_009831015.1 Picea engelmannii
GGTTTTGATCATTGTCTATGGGTTCCATTTTAATAATATTTGTTGCAATTTAATAAGGTAATTTAATAAGTGCACTTATGAAAAAGGTATTACAAATAACAATTTCATTTTATCCCAACAAAATCATTAACATAATTTTGTGTAAAACAAAGAAAAACTATGTGTTATATTTATAATGAAATTGAAAAAAACCTATACGATATTAGTGAATTGTTGAGAAACAACAAAGGAGGAGACAAAGAAAACAAGAGAGGAGACAAATACAACAAAGGAGGAGTCAAAGATAACAAAGGAAATGACAAAAAATCAAGCATGCATGGGTGGAGAAGGATATGGTGGCAAGATCATGGGATTTTCTCCTCCTCTACTCCTCCTTTTTGCTTGCTCAAAGAGATAAAAAAATGAGGCACGATGTGCAGATGGGCACAAATTGTGCCTGTGATTCCTTTAAAAAATGGTTATAGCAGGAATACGTGCGCGTTCCTAGGAATGGGCACACGTTTTTGCCAACATGCCTATGTGGCATACGGTTCAGTATTTGTTGAACCTCTAATATCGGGAACATGTGCATGTTCCTAGGAACGTGCATGCATTCCTGTTGATCCCCTCGCCACTTTTTTGTCCACCAACATTGTGCACATGCCCATATATATATAACCAATGAAGAACATAGAGATTATCAAGATACTAACCTCCATGAAATTTTCATGTGTAGTGGCCTCCATCAACCCATAACAAGTCTACCTGCAACTTAAGCATCTATGAGGATCACCTAAACTACGATGAGAATGCCTAGTGTGTCCATGTGGCCTCTCTTAGCTAGAATCTATTACAAGTCATAAAGGTCCAATCCCTCCCCCAACATTACCCGAAGACCCCTCCTAGTGGGATAATGCTATGAATGTATTATATTTCACTAGGATACTAGTCAAGGTGGAAATAGATGATTGGGTTGAGCTAATTTTTTATTAGATGGGAGGATGTTGGAAAATTAGATTAGGCCTTTTCTTAGGAGGATGACGACCTCTCAATGGGTCGTGCTTGGCATTTTATCGGTCTTGCGCAGACCCACAACCCAACTCCTAGAATTCACCAATGCCAAAGTAGTTAACATGGTGACCTAAGATAAAATCAACCCATAATTTCCTAAGGAAATACAAAGAGGCATCCTTATTATCAAAAAACATGAACCACCTAGCCATCCAATTTTCTATAATAAAAAAATTAGGTGCACCATTCCATGCAAATGTGTGTCTTTGTGACTGGAGTTTGTGTTCTCATTCTAGGGTCAATAAACAAGGTCATCAAATATTGTTTTGAAATGTTCATATCTATGACTTGGTTTCTATCTAGACCCTTCCTATAACAGTGAAACATTCTATCCCTGTAATAAAAAAATATGTGATAACTTGCCTTGGGCATTCTCAATCAAAGTAACAATGGTATCTAGTGATGTGGCTAGTGAAAGGTGTGAGGGCTATATGGTGTTTCTTAAATATTATATAAAATTTCTTAATGACCTTAGCCCTGCATCAATTTCAAAGTCTAAATTTCCTATTTTGGGGTTGGGGTTTGGTCTGTCTTCATTTGGTGATGGTGGGTTTGGGTTTTCTTCAGGTGTAAGCTCTATGTGATTTAATATGATACATTTGAAAAGTGGAAAATAATTTTTATTTGTTTTTATAATTTAAAAAAATTATGAAATACAAAAAAATAAGGTTTAGAAACTTACTTGGAACCAATCAAACATGAATTCAATCCATCCTCAATCACTCTTGAAATTCCTTCTCAATTCGCTCAATGACAAGGAAAATGCATCGTGTGGTTCTATTAAGTAACAATGGAAATGCATCGTGTGGTTCTATTAAGTAACAATGTGTAATGTTCCCAAGCCAATATGCTAGGAACATCACGTCTTGCGTGAATTTTAAACTTTTTCTGGTTGTGGCATTTCATCAAACACTTTGCTTATTATTGTCTATTAGGTTGCGCTAGGGTTATACTGATGATTTTAATGTGTGTTTGCATAAATAAACAAGAATATACAGTAATGGAACATACCTCAACCATATGCAACACCAACAATATGATAGACAATCCAAAATACCTCAGATCTGATATTATTCATAAATAGAAGAAGCCCTTGAATACAAGAATGATGCAGATCTGGAATGATCAACAGATGGATCCAATAAACACAATAAGAGATGCTACAAAATTATCTGATAATACAATGTAAGCCTCCAAAGGCTGAATAACAAGGAAGACCGCTACAAAACTGAGGTCTAGGTCGTATGAAGTGCCAAACCACCAAGCTGGATGATGCTACGCCCTGTTGGAACACTGAAGATCCTCAATAATTTGGCCCAATTGAAGGAAGCCTCCAAATGAGTCCAAAATGAGTCTAATAGTAGATCGGGTTACTGCAAGAACAACCCAAGTGCTCAAATCTCCAAGATCCCTCTCAAACTCATGGATCTAGCCTCCCTCCAATGAGTGATGTGCCCCCCTGGATGACTGAAACCCTAGATAATTCGGCCTCTCTCCTAGAGACCTCCAAATGCTCCACAAACTCACTAGAATGATAAATTGAGGCCCTATTACCTCATTGGTGAAGTCCCAAGTGAAATGGTGAATATTTGATCTATCAAATGACTGCAATCACTTTCTGAAGTGTGAACCTCTTCTCCAATTCATCCAATGCATCTAATAAATCAAATGGCACATAAAACTCCTATGGAATGCACTAGATCTAATGGCCAAGACCTTGCAATGAAAACCCAGGTGCTAGAATCTTCCGAAGCCCTTACAATCTCTTGGAATTAACTTCCCTCAATGAATGGTGCGCCCCCCTTGCTGGAAACCCCCAATGGTGTGCCCTCTCTTCTTCATGTACATGTAACTGATGTAGAACCTCCCTGAACTGAGAAGATCTGAAGTAGAATGGTGTGGGAGAATATTACATCCCTGAGACCAAGCTTCGAACAAGCTAGGTGGAATCTTTCACCACCGAATTGTTCTCTAGGGTTTGTTAAGTCAAAACCCTCAAAACCCCCAAGTCATGGGTGCACTAGCTAGAAGCTAGATATCAAAAAATGATAATCACATGAATGAGAGAATAGAGGCCCTTGCCTCTCCTTTATACTTCCTTCTCACCTTGTCCCTCCAAAGTGACTTTCATTTTATTAATTATTAATTAATTAATTAAATCACTTTAATTAATTAATTAACCTTTTTACCTCTGAAAAACACCTTATCTCTCCTTGTGGCTTCCCTGGCCACTGAAAGTCACTTCTCATCATCCTATCATGTAGTGTTGTTCCTCCTAATTTTGATGACCTATTACACTCAAAGGTTCCTCCAAGTATTATGCCCAAAATGACCTCTTCAGTGAATTTAATTAACCTGTAGCTCAAAATACTCAAAATCATGGAAATCGTCGGAATGCAATGGAACCAAAGCCAATCTGTGCGGAATGGATCATAATGATGAAATAGGATGAGTGATTCAAGTCGGACCCCAAAATACCTCTCAATAATCTTTTTATTCGCTATAACCTCCATCTGGCTATTGTGATCATCATAACCCTTTGTAATGTCCCAAAGTGGGGACATTACAGTCCTCCCTGTTAGAATATTGCTTGTCCTAAATCAATAACCAAATCTCTCCAAATATAATACTAGGATCCCATGTCCACCTGTAGGACACATAGAAGAACCCATCCAAGGATGAACAATCATACACTCCACCCCCTGTATCTCATATCAGGAAGTGAACTGCAATATCTTGTGAAGCATAGTCCTGAAATATATCAACTTTATGAATCTCCTGCACATGACACATGGCATCATCCCAGAATGAGTCCATCCTCCAAGTCCCTACCCAGATCAACATGGCCTCCATCAACTGTACATGTTGATGCCAGGATGAAGTATTGCAAGACCTCTGTGAGACACCCTCAAGAGTTGTTCTCCCCTCAATACTGAAGCTCAATGGAAATTCAAAACAAATTTCCCCTGCAAAGTTACACTCGCCCTTGTCAGTCAATGAAATGCTCAACCCTGCAATCCCTAGATCCCATGCTAGTCTCTGTCGAAGATCACCATACTATCACTGCACTACGTTGACCATGCCTGACTGCTCCCTGTATATATATTGGATCTTCCACTCCTGGATCCTCAAGCTGAAGTACTTGTGGCAATTGGACCTGATGTCTAGAAGCTGCATCTGTAAAAACATCTTTGTAGAAGTAGTACCTGCCCAACCACCTCCATGTCTGATCATGATGATCAAGAGTGAAAAGTTTCCTTGCTCCATAGGACAAGTCCCTACATGCCCACTCCAAACCAACCCATGGTGGAGTATGTGGCTCTCTGGCACAACCTGGGTCATCATGTAGTGAAACATCCTGCTAACCAAATGAACTCTCGGATCCCATGGAAAACTTGGAAGTTTGTCACTCCCAATCTCCTCTAACTGCTCCTATGTGAGATTGATCACTGTCAGAAGCCCTCTGTGCTCATCTTCTATCACCTGGCCTATGATGCTCACCGTCATGCACCAAGTCTCAACTGGATGCCTATGACGATCCACCTCTATCCGGTTGGATGCCATAAAAACACTCATGTCAGGTGGTCTCGGCCTAGCCACTCCCCATGTCCTCAGCCATTGTCTAGATCTCCTCATGTTGTTGTCTATGATAAAAATGTCAAGAAAGGCTAACAAAAACATCTGCAGCTGACTGTAGGACAGGAATATATCACATGCTTTGGTCAATCCCAAGGATTCAAACAGAAGCTCATCCATCGGTATCCATGATAAATACTTGCATGTAGTCATCACCGAATCCCAACCATACAGTACAATCGGATGTAACTCTTCCAACTGCTAGTCAACCAACCTCCATCCCTCATCTCCCATGCAACTGCTAATACGGTGAAGGTGCTCTCTCATAACTATGTATTGTTGCAAAGGAGTGAAATCTGCATGCCCCCCTAAGTGTGTCTCCTCCCTACAAGGAAATACACCACTCTGAATCCCACCATACATCTCGACATGTCTTTGTGAGCTATCACTCACCATTGTATGCTCTGCCATACTCATGTCGTCTCTCATATACTCATGTTGCATTGTAGATCCTGGGTGTACTATTGGATCAAGCTCTACATAAGGGTCAACTGCTCTCTGAACACAAATAGAGGTGTCCTCAAAATTGTCCCTGGATATGTATTCCCTATGCATATGTGAGTGCTCGACTGTCTCAAATATCCTCATAGAAGGTAGCTTCTGCACCTCCCGATCATAGCTTCTTGTACTCATCAGTGATCCTGGGTACTCCTCATGCTCCTCCATCAATTGGTGCTCCTCTGATAGACCACTAACACCCTCTGGCAATGTGACTGACTGACATATCTGAGTATCCACTAAGATAGATGAAGTGAATCTCTGAGGAATCTCCTCAGGAAGCTCCTCTGATTTGGACTCTGATTCTTGAAGGGTTGTTTGTGTGCCTCTCAAGAATCCTCAAGTGCTCTCCAACTCCTGAGTGAGTATGTCCACCTCCAACTCCTACTCCCTCAGAGCCTCATGATACATCTCACCAATCCTCAATAGGTAGTCCCTGTCATTCAATAACTATTGGTAGTCATTCCTCATCACAGATACTCTCTCCCTTAGAGTATGAAATTCATCCATGGAAAATCCCCCATCTGAATTACCATGTGCCATTGATACCCTCCAACAGTAATCTGTCATCAATGCATGCATGTCATCATTGTGCCTGGTGGCTGCCATGATCATATCGTCACTGACTCTCAACTGTCATGTTGGGTAGTGTGACTCCTAATCATAGTCATGTTGAGGTGCCACCTCATATCCCTCACTGCTAGTGTCAGCCCCGGAATCCCCAACAATACTCTCTGCAAAAGATGAAGCACCGAACTGATCCATGTCTATTTTGCTACTGGGTTCTCCTATATGTGACTGCATAACCTCCCCAACTGCTAGCCCCCTTCTGAGTCATATTGTATCTAGTGTGAGCAGTTGTATCCTCTTGTGCACTCACCCTGCTACTATCAGCTGCTCTTGGATCCCATATAGATGTGTCCATACACGTGCTATAGTCCTCTTGACCAATAAAGGGTACATCCTCATCACTGTAGGATGGTCCTAGATGTAAGTGTCCCATCAACCTGTCAGTCTCCATAATATTCTCAACTAATGGAGTCTCCAAAAGAGGTGACTCAATCTCCTCATGTTGATCTGTATGTGTAAGGTCCAATGTCTACTTGTCATATATCTCCTCCTGGATCTGTGGATCCATGTGTCTCTGGTGTGTATCCCTCACGCACGGCTCCTCCATCATATCTAACATCCCACTATTATCCTCATGTGTCGTGGCTATCATGGAAGTCTCGGAAGATGACAGATGTGTCACGGTCATCATAGGAAGCTTGTCATCTATAGGTGCTAACATGTGTGAATCCTCACTAGTGTCACCACTCTGTTGAGGTGTAAGGTCATCAATAGTAGGTGATATGACTGTTGAAACACAGGGGCTATCATCCTATCCATCCCACTATTCCTCCAATGTGCAAGGATCACTATCCTCCACAAGCGTGCAGCCTCTGTGCAAGAGTCACTAGACTCATCATACTGCTCCAAATAAGCATATATCGATCCATCCTCACATGCCTCATCATCACTGTCATAGCGCACCTCAATGATGTGCTTCTTTCCTTTACCCATACATCTATGATCTGGTTCCCAAGGCACCTTGCAATTGTAGCAATCTTGCATGCTCCTAATGGGTGTAGGAATGCATTGTTCTTCTTTCCATCCATTAGCTATTCCCTTTTCCATTTTTCTAATCCGTTCTCCATTCTGTTTTATGTTGGCTATTAACTCTTGTAGTGCTAAGTCCATTTCCCATCTATCCATTTATCCCTATGAGAGACCCCTCAGGCTGGAAGGAGTTTAAGCTATGATACCACTGTAATGTTCCCAAGCCAATATGCCAGGAACATCACGTCTTGCATGAATTTTAAACTTTTTCTAGTTCTGGCATTTCGTCAAACACTTTTCTTATTATTGTCTCTTAGGTTGCGCTAGGGTTATACTGATGATTTTAATGTGTGTATGCAGCAATAAACAAGAAGATACAGTAATGGAACATACCTCAACCATATGCAAGACCAACAATAGGATAGACAATCCAAAATACCTCAGATCTGATATTATTCATAAATAGAAGAAGTCCCTGAATACAAGAATGATGCAGATCCGGAATGATCAATAGATGAATCCAATAAACACAATAAGAGTTGATACAAAATCCTCTAATAAGACAATGTAAGCCTCCAAAGGCTGAATAACAAGGAAGACCACTACAAAACTGAGATCTAGGTCGTATGAAGTGCCAAACCACAAAGTTGGATGATGTTACGCCCTGTTGAAACACTGAAGATCCTCAATAATTCGGCGCAACTGAAGGAAGCCTCCAAATGAGTCCAAAATGAGTGGAATAGTAGATCGGGTTACTGCAAGAACAACCCAGGTGCTCAAATCTCCAAGATCCCTCTCAAACTCATGGATCTAGCCTCCCTCCAATGAGTGATGTGCCCCCTTGAATGATTGAAACCCTAGATAATTCGGCCTCTCTCCTAGAGACCTCCAAATGCTCCACAAACTCACTAGAATGATAGATCGGGGCCCTGTTACCTCATTGGTGAAGTCCCAAGTGAAATGGTGAAGATCTGATCTATCAAATGACTGAAATCACTTTTTGAAGTGTGCTCCTCTCCTCCAATTCGTCCAATGCATATAATAAATCAAATGGCACATAAAACTCCTCTGGAATGCACTAGATCTAATGGCCAAGACCCTACAATGAAAACCCAGGTGCTAGAATCTCTCGAAGCCCTTCTAATCTCTTGGAACGAACTTCCCTCAATGAATGGTGCACCCCCCTTGCTGGAAACCCCCAATGGTGCACCCCCTCTTCTTCCTGTACCTGTAACTGATGTAGAACCCTCCTGAACTGAGAAGATCTGAAGTAAAATGGTGTGGGAGAGTATTGCATCCCCGAGACCAAGCTTGGAACAAGCTACATGGAATCTTTCACCACTGAATTGTTCTCTAGGGTTTGTTAAGTCAAAACCCTCAAAACCCCCAAGGCATGGACGCACTAGCTAGAAACCAGATATCAAAAACTGATAATCACATGAATGAGAGAATAGATGCCCTTGCCTCTCCTTTATACTTCTTGCTCACCTTGTCCCTCCAAAGTGACTTTCATTTTATTAATTATTAATTAATTAATTAACCTTTTTACCTCTGAAAAACACCTTATCTCTCCTTGTGGCTTCCCTGGCCACTGAAAGTCACTTCTCATCATCCTATCTTGTAGTGTTGTTCCTACTGATTCCGATGACTTATTACACTGAGAGGTTCCTCCAAGTATTGTGCCCAAAATGACCTCTTCAGTGAAATTATAACCTATAGCTCAAAATACTCAAAATCATGGAAATCGTCGGAATGCAATGGAACCAAAGTCAATCTATGCAGAATGGATCATAATGATGAAATAGGATGAGCGATGTAAGTCGAACCCCAAAATACCTCTCAATAATCTATGTACTCGCTATAACCTCCATCTGGCTACTCCGGTCATCATAACCCTTTGTAATGTAATGATGTCCCAAAGTGGGGGCATTACACAATGGACAACCACAGGGTGTTTTCCAATAAAACAACACAAAAGCACATGCACACTTAGAAGTGTACATGTGTTCTTGAAAATATTGACTTGGCATTAAGTTAAGTGTATATGTGTTCTTGAAAACATTGACTTGACACTAAGTTGGTAGCATGTATGGAGATTTAGGGAATGCTAAGGCTAGAGGTTGACCAAGGCGCACACATTTCTAAGAACATGAACCTGTCCATGTGTATTTGTGTTCATGTGCACCCCATTGTCAGTTTTCAACATCAACTTTATGTGAGTGTGTCGAGCTTACAAATCTTTGCAAAACATTGATAGAAAAAGGCTCATTGCAAAAGTATAAATTTTAGACAAGTGCAGCAGAAACCAAAAGATTCAAACCTTGTGGTAAGTGTGGAGATAGAATGTTCCCAGATTGACTTTATCATAGGAATAACCAACTTGTAAGGAGAGTTTGATGTGAAACATTTGAAAACAAAAAAAATATCTAATTTATTATGACATTAATTAAATAGTTTATTTGTAAATTTCAATTTATTAAATTTTTTATAATTTTTTCAAATTATATAACCTCAAATTATATAATATAGCCAATAAAATAAATTATTATTTTTATTTAAAAAATAAAACAACAAATCAACAATAATAATAAACAACACAATGCATATAAGATGCATAAGTTAAGACTATGGTAGTAAGCATGCATATCAAATTAACTTGAGTGCATATCCAATCAATTAATAATAAATATTGAGGGGATAGTTTGTTAATTTTCAAGTTATTGGATTGTTTAAAAAATAAATTATTTATTGGATTTAAAATTTTATAAAATATATTGAAAAAAAATAATAATAAGAATGGTTAAATAAAAAATTATTATAGAATAAAAAATATAAAATATATATTTTATTTAAATTACTTTATAAATCAAAATTTTAAAATGAAATTAATTTTATAAAAATATTTGAGAAAAAAATAGATATAAAGCAATAAATCAATAAATGAAGAGTAATAAGATAAATATAATTTTTATAAAATTAAAAAAACCATTAAAAAAAAATTACACTATTAACCTAATTTTAAAAAATTACAAAGTGAATAAATGAAGAGTAACAATGATTGGATAAATATAATTTTTATAGAATTAAAAAATATTTTTGCCTAAAATACTTTATAAAATAAAAAATTAAAATTACACTCTAACCCTAATTTTAAAAAATTACAAAGTGAAAGTAATTTTGAAAGAATAGAAATGTCTTTGTCGTGGTTGGTTAGCCACCATTTTCCATCGTTCTCTCGGTCAGCATGATATATACCGATAACAATTTTGCTCATTGAAACCGATGCCAAATTATAATCGTGGCGACTCGCCAGTCACGGAGTCGCGATTCCTCGCTTTTTAAAAAGCAAAAAGTAATAAAGAGATGCGCTGGACGATATCCACCGGAGCATCAAACCAGAATATTTCTCGGATATTCCAGTAGATGACATGATCATGCGTCTGCGAACATTCTGTAGAGTCCTCTGAGATTTGGAGTTCTGTTGATGAGGTTCATACCTTTAGAATCCCAATGCCTGAAATGTACCTGTGGGAGAAGCATTTTGATAAAGCAGCTGCTGAAGGTATATCAACTTGATGGCTTTCTCTGGAACACCATTATTTGGAGATCGGTGCTTGCTTCATCTTCCTGTGATATCTGTTGCATGGTAAGGATTAATCCATGAAATTTTATTGTTAATTTTGCCAGTCAATAGATCTTTTGAAGTAAGAACCTACCACAAGGAGATTGGTACTTGTCAGGGTTTTGGAATTGCTGGGTTCCAATTTTCAAGTTTTTATTGGGAATGGGTGGAATAGGGAAAAACCAATTCAAAGAACAAGACATTTTGGTTTGTCTATTTTCAAGTTTTCTGCATGCCACACCTTATATCCATCTCCAGCGACTGCTTTGTACATGCATATTTAGCATTAGAATCACGTTGTTGATGGTGTTGTGGGAGAATGCTCCATATGAAAGAATATATTATAAACAGGTAGAAATGGCAGCAACAATCTCTTGGTCGTGTATGGTTGCTGCTAGCTGTTTATCAGCTTTAGAAAGAGTAGCAGAATTCAAAGATGTTCTTCCAAATGTTTAATAAGCCACCCAAATTTGTCAAGCCTTGAGAAGAATGGAAATATTATGGATCACGATGATCTATTTCAAATACTAGCTATTTGGATATCTTAGGGTTTTGTATCAACTATGGGCCATCAATACTAGATACTTGGATATCTTAGGGTTTTGTATCAACTATGGGCCATCAAT
>ML777865.1:3957-32384 GCA_009831015.1 Picea engelmannii
GCGATTTTACAATACACAAATCTCTTGTCATCGAGATCTCCGATTTCCCGATGTATAAAGTGCCGACGGTGCCCTATCCTTTGCCACGCGTCCTTCCAGATGGACGGCTCTGATCTTTCCGAGGTTTCGAGACCTGCAAGTCCTGATGCCTGGTGTCTCGGATCTCCGATACGGACGATCGTGCGACACGTGTCCTTCTTCAGACGGACGGCTCAGATTAACTCTGGGGGTTTCGAGACTTATGATGACATTATGTTTATGTCCATGGAATTCGTGATTTCCTGATTCGCGATGTGCTTTAGCCCTTCTGGCTGAGCCCTGGTCCATGTGACCGTTACCCGTGACCGCCTCCTTATCTCTGATAGCTGGCCTCCACTTATCGGGGTTTCGCGGATCGCGATTCTGAATTTCACAAAACTCTTGTCAACAGGATCCCCGATTTCCCGATGAACAAGATGCCGATGGCGCCTTGATCTTTGACACCTGTCCCTCAGTTGGACGGTCCCGATCCCTTCAGGATTTCGAGTATTTCGATGTCAATTGACTTTGTCATTCCAAAGTCCCGATCCCCGATACCTCTGCTGACGTCACACGTGGTTTGACACGTGTTAGATCCTGCCACGTGTCACTCTGATTTGTGAATTGCATGAGCCTAAAATGTTAGATCTGCCTGACACCTGTCATCCTCTGATTGTGCCACGTGTCCCTGGGTGACGTGGTCTACCGACATGAGTTGGATCAACGGTCTAGATGCAATCTTTGCTCAACGGCTGCGATTTCATCGCGAAATCGCATATCGCGATTTCGGGGTTTTCATTGTCATTGTTCACGAGCCTCGTGAAACTCTCATTCCCAATTCTCCGATGAAGCCTCCCGGCTGCCACACGTCCATACGAATGAACGGTCCAGATCCCTGCTTGATTTTAACGGCTGCGATCATATCGCAAAATCGCATATCGCGATTTCGGGGTTTTCGTTGTCATTGTTCTTTGCATTTTGAAATCGCGATCCCCGATTCTCCGATGGCTTATCTCCATCGCAGCTTCTGCATATCTGAAAGCTGTCAGGGTTTGCTTCCAATTTGACGGCTTAGATCACTTCTTTTCTGCGCTTAACTCCTGCGCTTAACATCTGCGCAGCTTCTCCCGATCCAACAGCTGTTGGGATTTCCGAGTGAGATCCGACGGTTCTCGGTCTCTTTCCTATGCTTCTTGCGCATATAAGATTGCTATTCCTCCTGAGCTTAATTTCCTTTGTCTTCTGTTTGCCTGTCATCTTCACTGCTGTACTTGCCATCAATGACAAGCATAAGCTAACTGTTACACATTTCCAACATTTCTCTCACGCTTCTTCTTTCTCAATTTCTCTCTGCAAATGTGTGTGGTATTTTATAGCTAGATATATTATGTTTAGTTTTAAAAAATTTACATGGTATCAGATCCGATGGACTACTAAGCAAAAGATACACAAAATTAATTTTGTAGGTATCGAAGATTGAAGAACACAGAAAAGATGGATTATTCACCAACAATACTTCTCGCACCTCATAACTATTTGGAATGGAAGACAAAAATGATTCTTTAGGTAATATGAAAAGGATTGTACCAAATAACTATGGAAATGGAAGTAGATCCTGATTCCGACGATGAGAAAAATAACTTTCTCAATAGAAAAGATATGGCCATAGGATTTATCTACTTGTCTATTTCTCCATAAATTCTCCACCAAGTATATGATGTCTCACAAGACTCAACCTCAAATGAATTATGGACCAGATTGGAGGTTGTATTCGGGAATAAAGAATATTGTGAATATTTCATGCAAGAGGTTGAACCGATAGAGCCAAAAGAGAAGCCATCAGAAGATCAAGCATTTTAGTCTAAAGAGTCTTGTACACAAGTATTTACACAAATTTGTATTCCATTAATTGAATATGATGTCTACTCCATTTCATATTTATTTTCGTAAATTCATGTGGAATATGTATAGCATGCATATCAGGGGTCACATGTAGACACTTTTCCATGTGCAATGCATGCATCTCAGGAGAAAAAAAGGGAGGCACGCACATCAAACTCAATTATGATATTTTATGAGAAACATTTGTAGAAAAAAATGGATATTTGAATTCATCTTGGGAAAATATCCAATATAAAAAAAACAATCGTCTGAAACAGAGTTCGTGAAGTGAAGTTATGATCATTTTAAAATCAACAAAAATTCAGCATTTTTCCATAAACGACCACACGGTTTTCAAAGTTTCATCCAAAATTTATTTGGATATTCTTCATTACAAGAAGAGAAAGTGGATATGTGTGGAAATATAAATGGTGCATATACTTCATCATATCCATGCATACATCTACATATTCAACAAAATCTTCAACGAGAAAAAACTTGAACAGTTGCGAGGTCTTCTTGGAGTCAAGGACAAGGTTGCTTTACAACTACTTTTTGTTCCTTCTCATTTTTTTTTATGCATTGTAATTTGAGGGGGGGGTTTCTCATGAGGTTTTCCCTCTTTCTTCATTTATTTCAGTTTATATTTTGTATTTGGGTACCTAACATGGCCTTGTTACCAGGACCCATTCTTTATTTTCACCATAGTGATGTTCGCGGGGGGTGTTGGAGTTACTTCACACACACCTAGGATCTATTTTTTCTAAGATTTTTACTTGTTTATTAGTCATTATTCAATATCCTATATTTTACAAAGAATATTCCTCTAGGGAGAATATTCCCTTCATTTTTCACTTCAGTTTGATCAGTTATGTGGAGTCTATATGCTACATTGGGATTATCACGATGCAACATTGGGATCATCGCCACCTAATGCGTATTTTCCTTGGGAGCATCACCAGACTATTGTATTACTCATGATTCCATGATCGCCTCCTCACTTAACTTTTTTTTAGTTAGTTAATTGAATACTGATAGACTAGTTAACTCAGACTAGGTGGCAGTTCACTCTCGTAACTGCGTGAGAGACTAGACTAGGTGGCAGTTCACTCCCGTAACTGCCTGAGAGACTAGACTAGGTGGAAGTTCACTTCCGTAATTGTTGGTGTGTGTCCATATCACTCTAGACCACCAATATGGTGCATTAGTTACTCATGTAACCTATACATATGGTAAATTATTCACTCTTTGAGTGTGGAATATGGTTAATGAGAATTATTCCATTCTTTCTCTCTTGCTTCTTCTTTCTCAATTTCTCTCTGCAAATGTGTGTGGTATTTTCTAGCTAGATATATTATGTGCATGTTCAACACATTTACACTCAATTCTTGGCTCCTTTCTAGTCACCATAAATTTCTTGTACAAATATTTTATTTTCCAACCCTGGGAAACAACATGGTTATTCATACCACAAAATGTGCATGGTTTCATATGCCATAAGCTTTGTTTTACATTATCAATTTGTTTATAATCAAATGGAACATTAGAATACTGAGACGTTTTATACCTTGATGGGTTGTCTCAGTTGTTGGACTGGAGAGGAGATTTGGCCTTAGCTCTTCCTTTGTGATTCTGATCTCCCTTTGGAAAGGTCTCGAAATCAAGATCATGAAATGATATGCTCTCAGCCTACATTGATTTTGTTCTATCGCTTGAAGATTCACTGGCTTCTGGGGTCTTAAAGTTCCCTTTGGTGATTTTCTTGGAATTTCCTTCCTCTTTGGTTTTGGAGCATTCTCCAACGTCTTCTCATACATATCCTAGCTTGTTATATTGATCCCATTCCACCACCTCGATGGGATCCACAATGCCTTGGTATTTGACCCCAAGGAATCCTCCTTTATACCCCATCTTCTTCATTAACTTTAATTTGATTCATGTAGTATGATGTTCAAAGACTCCAAAAGAGATATCAACATCAATGAATAAAGGAAATAAGCATGGATCATTTACCTCCATTCTGTTCTGTGACTCTTAGTCTTGTTCCCTAAATGTGCCCAATTGTTCTTCCTAGTGGGAAGGAGTGGTAGATAAGGATTCCAAGAAACCTCCTTGGTTCCATGGTGCCTAGATTGCCTCCTCTATCATCTAACAATAGACATGACCATCAAGACTATCATGATTAGATATGTAACTAGTATAGTTATCATGTCCATAAGATGTCATATTTATTTCCCCTTACATGGAGCCTTCTCCAACTTGCACCTTCATGACTTGTAGCAGAAGTCACAACTTTTGATTTTCCTCTTCTGTAGCTTGCAACAATGTCTTCAACCCAACATTCTATGCTTGAAGGCTTTGGTTGATCTCTTGTAGTTCATCAAACCACAACTTCTTTGGCATTCTCTCCATCTTCAACACCTGCAATATTTGTCAATCCTACTCTGATACCACTTGATCTGAACCCGGGGTGATACTATTACCAATTTTTCTTTGGTCTTATGTCACTTCTTGAAGGGTCAGTTTTAAGATCATTTTATTGAATTGATTGCATTCAAAAGTTAAATTTGAAGTGTTTATAGGCTTGAATCAAATTGAAATAAAAACTTGGATAATCAACTTATTGCATCTCATGTATCATCACTGAAATATTCCAATACTTAATTTGCGGAAATAAAGGAAAGCATCATGAGTATAAATGAACAAGCACACTGAAATATAGGAAATCACATAAAAGAGACAAGGAGTCACCACGTGATAATGGAATTTGCCCCGGTTGGGCTACGTCTTCAGGATTCACTCAACTACTTAGTCTCTTTATTCTCCTCTTTAAAAATATGATTCTCCTTTACAAATGAAAGGGATGCGGTCCCACTCCCAGTGACAACATTGAAGAGGGTGCTCTTATGTATAAAGAACAATTTCTCATAAGGTATGGAAAAATATCTCATGAACATGAGGTAATCTCCATGGACAATCCATGGGAAAAAATATCACAAACTTTTGGCAGAAGAATGAAGACCCCCATCAATATGAAGCCATGATAATCTTTGTATTTGTTGATCAGATCCAAGCACAAACACAATCATCACATATGTCTCGAAATTTCAAGACTTTTGACTGCAATATTGGCTACTTTCCGACCAAGTTCCAAAATTGTCTCTCTTGCACTAAACAACCTTGGTTTATGTGCAAGGGTGAAGAGATGAGGTTTCTTGCATTAAAATGGGCTTTGCATCCATGTTGCAAGTCTCCAAGCATACAATCGTTGCAACCTCTCATAAATAAAATAACATCATAAAGACCATACTTTCATTGGGATTTTATGAAATGGGCCCGTTGATATGAAGCTTTGATGCAGAAATGGATTGCATCGTTGGATCGTGGCGCAAAATCAATTAAGAATTACTTTAAAATCATCTCAAATAGATGAATTCGTCTCTAGGCCCTAGCTGAGCTCTCTGTTGTTGGTTGTGGAGCCTGATTATCTTCCTGATTCAGAGGTCTTTGTTTTCAGCTGTGTTCAGACCCCATGAAGACATTACAACCCAAAAGAATGTACACTCTTCCATGTGGGGGAGTGAAAAGGGGGTTTACCCCCTCTGCAAGGTCTGGGGGAAGGTGGGCCCCCGACGGGGGTTCGAGGAACAACGTTCCTTGATGGGGGTTCAGGGGAGAAGCCCCTGAAGGAAAAATTTCCTTGAAAATGTATATTGTAATTTCATTGTAAATCTGGACAGTTCATTATAAGGTCATAGATCTGATGGTATAAGTTATGTTAGGGTGTTTTTTCCTAGAAGGCAACCCTCTTTTATGAGGGAAATTTATTGTGGCAATGGATTATTGTGAATATTGTATTCTGAGATAGGAAACTGTGAGAGAAAGAAGAGGAAGTTACAACATGTTTGTTGTAGTTTGTATCCCTTCATTTTCTGGATAATAATAAATCAAGGACCTGGAAATTTCTTTGGTGTAAGTAGCCCACACTGGGTGAACCATGTATATCTATGTCTCTATTGTATTGTGTATATTTTGGGTTTTATTTCTGCATTTATTTTATTTTATTGCTTCACGATCTTGTTTTTACAACATCTGCCTCGTAAAGTGTGCACACACCTGCAATTAATTAATACTCTATATTGGATTTCATGTTGTCATACTAATTATGGGCATGCGCTTCCTCTCCCCATGAGTGTTGGCACAATCTTTGTTTAACAATTCATTGGCAGACTTAACACTGGGGTTGTTAGCCTAATTGGTTTGTATAATTCCAAATTAAACTTATGGTTGTGGGGGTCCCGAGGTCAAGCCTGTGGGCCTCCCCATTTTTTCTTCCCATTATAACTTATTATAACAAATATTTAAAATTATAATATGGTTTTGAGTCGTATTTAAACCATCATATATACATTTTCTTCCATATTTAACAACTTACCGCCACATTTGGCTCCATACCAATCGAACCGCCACCATACATTACATTGAATTAACCCAAACCAATACAAATGCACGTTGATTCTCAAACAAGACCCATGCATGGATCTGTGGGGATGTGTCTCAATGATATGTCCACTGGATTTGGTGGAGATCCATCAATGGATTCTTCATCGATTGTGGGATGGTCGCAGAGTTTTGGAACCTTGGTCGAATTTTGTGGGATTGGGGGTTGGTTGTCGACCGACCCCCATTTTAATTTAATTTTTTTGTTTCCTATCCCTTATTGGGATTTCTTGGGGTGCCATGTGGCACCTTCAAATTGGGCCACGTGAAACTCTGTGATACGTTGTACCCTGTCCAGTTAACACCTGTGTGGCACTCAGTGATCTGTCGGTACTTCCACTTGTCTATCTGCCAACCTACCACTTGTCACTCTTCTATTGGCCCGCGTGGCCTCCTGCCCTACTACCAAGAAATTGAAATAAAGGGAAGGTTAAAGTATTCTTAAATTCCATTGGATATGTTGATGAGACATGGCGAAGTCCATCATAGACTAATAAACAAACTCATTGGCAAAGTTGGCATAAATTCTGCCGAAACCATCATAATAATTAAAAGAAACTTCTCTACAACCCTCAGAGGAAATGAAGGGAAATTTGTCGACCACATTGGAGGCCATGAAGTTTATTAAGTCTTCTGATGGTTTTGGAAGATTTGTGGGGGGTTCAATCAAAAGGATGGATCAACTGGAGCATAGAGAGAAGTTATAAGGTTCTATGGTAGTCGAAGCTCTAAAATTGTGGTGTCTAGAGATGGAAACGATCTCAACTCTGCTACGCCAATCGAGAGCAGTGGAAAAATCCTCACAATCCATTCTCTTTCCCCCCTTCCTCATCGACACAACCTTCTCTAAACATTCTTGTTGGGCAGTAGATCCCACATAGATAAATTTACAGCAGAAACAGGAAATCATAGCAAAAACAATCACAAATGGAGACAGATTTTACGTGGTAAAACCCTCAGGGTGAGGGAAACATCCACGAGACAATGGCAATGGGATATTTATTTATCAACAATAGATTACAACCAGCCACCCTGGAGAGGGCTTGAAGCCTGGCTCAATATCTATCTCTCGGGCACACATATTTAAACAAATTCTCCCACATTTACAATGAAAGTAATTCATTAATTGCTCCAACCTAATTTAGCAATTTTGTTTCAACAAACCTAAAAAATAGGCAATTGTTAAACAACCTTATCCTAAATTGGTTGTCATAGTTTCAACAATCTCCACCTTGACAATCAATTTACCTCATGCCTTGTCCTATCACCTCATTGCAATCCAAATATAGGTGATACTAGTGCTTCCAAAAAACATTGAAGCACCCATTTCACTGCTCTACCTGGATTTGTCATGTCACCACTAACAACACCAACTGCATGTGAAATATCTGATCCTGTCATCACATTCATCAATATTTCTACTAGCATACCATACACGATACATATAACCCTTTTCTTCTTCATTACTTGGACATAAACACGAAGAAATATTATAATGGAAAGCCAAAATATTTTTACTGATTTCACATCATTCATACCGAATTTTCTGAGTATCATACAATGTACTCTAGTTGTGATAACCAAACACTTACCATCAATCCCATCTCTATGTATTTCCATGCCCAAGATTGTTTTGCTACTCCCAGATCCTTCATATCAAATGTCCGAGCAAACTTAGCCAACTTGTTGATCTTAACCATGCTTGTGCTTGCTACAAGCATATTTTCAACAATCAAAAGCACCAAGATAGTGAGTACCATAAACACAATGGTTATTCTCACTTCTTGTAATCTTTGGCTCACCATGAAGGAATCAAACATCCTGTACAATGTGATATCCCCGGGCTGAACCAATTGTAAATATAATAATGTTCTTAAGATGCTAAGTTGTTTTGATATAATTTTTGTATGCACCTTTCATGGCATAGTGCATGTAGGTACTGTGCAGTAAAAATGATGAAATGGGCACATTCCAGGATATCGCATGCAACAAACTTAAGTGTGCATGATAATGAGGCCAAGGAGCCTTTATGTATATGTGGTGTTTAATAGGCTGGTGAGCCAGTTATTATAAGATAGGATGCTTATGTTTTGAATTAAGGCCATAGAGCCTAGATGCTAAAGGCCAATGCGCCTATTTTTGTATATGTCTCATGATTAATATAAAATACATCACTGCACGCAGATCGACCATGATAAAAGAGATGGGGGACTAAACTCCACTAGTTAGGGAAAGGGAGGGGCTACATTAAGGAAAGGGGCTAATCTAGGGAGCTTGAGCCAAAAAGGAATATTATATTAATATTTCTTAAAATCATAAAGTATGAATAATTATTCTATCCTCAGTTCTAAGTTGGGGACAAGTGGTCCAAAGTAGCTTCCAACATGACAAGTGTCAAGATGGGGACATGCATACATATTGTTGGGACTTACCTCATTTTGATATCTCCCCCATAATTCGGACCATCATCTTTTCCATCATTCCTTCCATCATTCAACCATTATTCCATGACCATTTTCACTCACACAGTCAGTTATCCTCAGACATTCATTTCACTGTATCTGAACCTGTATCCATGGCCACAGAGGTTGGTGTAGCTGGTTAGCTGGGAAGTTGGACTGAAGAAGCGGGTTGTCAGGCCCGTGGGATACTGAAGAAGTGGGTTGTCAGGCCTTTGAGGTATTGAAGAGGTGGGTTGTTAGGCCCGTGAGAAATTCTTTGGGTGAGAGAATTGTTGGGAGTTGATTTCTTGAAGGTGCTAAATTGCAGCTATAGGGCTTTGAGACTTCCTGTCTGGCCTGTTGCTGAAGCCCTAGAAGGGAAGTGGGGCAGACAAGGGACTATTAAGAAGAGAAGGGGCACACTTCCTTGGGTGGGACGGGCATGTGAGGAATGAGATATTGTAGTTTGTTAGTTGAGTGAGCACTGTGACAGAGTCTTTCCTATTTTCCATGAGCCATTAGCCTGGTTAGGAAACCTTTACCTGAGTGGAGTTTAGTCCCAGCTCGGGGGTGACTCACTGTTGAGAGTAATGAACATTGTGGTCTAAGGCTAGGAGGTTCTTGGAAGGTCTACACATAGTTGCTGACATTCTTACCAAGATAAGTGCCAATTGTATGATAAGTTTACATGCTACATTTTATTTACGTGTTTATTTTTATGGGTATTTCCTATATATGTTGCATGTATGTGTTCATCTATTATTTCAGTGTGAATCCACGCATTTACGAAATGTATTTGTCTGTTTATGTTTTACATGAAAGTCTTCCACAGGTGTTCTATGTGCATATGTTTTAATTGTATGCAGTTAGAAAAATTTATGTAGCATAACTCAGTTAGATGTTGGGTATGTTACAACTTGTTATGTAGAGAGAACATAAGTGTCTTTTGGCATAGCGTGGCTTGACATGGATGGTCGGGGACGTTACAAATTGGTATCAGAGCATGAAAGAATGTTCTGGAGTGGCATTTCTCGACCTGTGGATGGTTGGGGACGTTACAATTTGGTATCAGAGCTTCAGTTTTCAACACTAAGCCTAGATGGGTCGGAAAGGTTGAGTTGAAGCAGAATGTCACAGAGGATTTATTTCGAAGAGGCCAAATTTCAATTTGTAGAATGTCCATGGTAAAAAGTAACAACAACTAGGTGGAAATGGGG
Source organism: Picea engelmannii (assembly GCA_009831015.1). NCBI lineage: Eukaryota > Viridiplantae > Streptophyta > Pinopsida > Pinales > Pinaceae > Picea > Picea engelmannii. The sequence goes on from ML777865.1 coordinate 14,015, forward strand.
AAAAGCCCCGATTTCTGTGGTTGAATTCATGAGAAAATGGAGAAATTCATCCAAGTGATGGGATATTACTAATTTAATATCTGTTCTAGCAAATTCAGACCTGGAATTGGTCGAATTTGAAGTCACAGTGAATCCATGACAGTTGGAGTGAGTTTTATAATTAAAATTCCCAATTCATGAATTGAGTTTGGGAAAAAATTGTTCAATAAATGTCAACCCACAACGATCTGTTGTTACAGAGGTTCAGCTAGTGTTATCGTGGTGAAATTGAATGAAGTTCATAGTTGTCGAATGTCTGTGGTAAATTGGGAAAAAGCTCCAATTTCTATAGTAGAATTCATGAGGATTTGATGCGCATAAAGGTGAATGTGCGCAGTTGGGTGCACCAAAAAATCATGATGCGCAGTGAAAAGCTTGTGAGAGGTAAAATTCAACACTGCGCAACAAGATATTGGCATGCTGTTGGGCGTGCTAAATTTCGGTGCAGTGCGGAAAAATGTTTGTGTGTAGATGCACGTGCTAAATTTAGCATTGCACGTTGTGCACACATGCAGTAATGGTGCATGCGGTGTGCGCAGTATTGCAAAGCACAAAGGCATTTGGTTGGTGTGCGCACAATAGGAGTATAAGTTGTCTCATGACGGTGTAATCAATGGTGCACACAAATTATTGTGCACAGTGGGGCATATTGAACTTTGGCATGGTGCAATGCATAGAGCGAAATGCATGTGGAATATCAGTGTGCGATACAAAAACTGCACGCAGTGGATATTGGTAGACAACGTAAAAGTAGTGCGCTCAATTTATTGGTGCGACGAAAAAGAAATGCATAGTGTTTATAGGTGCGCAAAAGCACGATTTACCTTGTGGTGTTGTTGTGCATGATAAATATGGGTGCACAGATTGAAATTTGTGCATGCGAAGTTGATTGGAAGGAGACCAACAATAGAAAGCAATGGATTTCTGCGACATTTTATATTGTTTGAACTATCAAGAGGAGAAGGCTAATTAAGGCGATGAGTATGAGTTTAATAGAAAATTTTCATGGTATTAGAGGAAAAAGAAACACACAACCGCATTGAAGCATTATGTAAAATGAATTCATAGCTAGTTTGAGAAGAAATAAATATAGTCTAAATTGCTAAGCCAATAACATCTCAGAGATGAATTCTGGGTTTTATATTCCTCCGATTCAGACAAATGAAAGTGAAACATAAGCTTACAAGAAACACATACCATGAAAGAAAAAAAGACTCATATCACCACCAGTCATAATCTTTTCACAAATAGTCCAAAATCCTCTTATACATTTATATATTCATTTTAATCCAAAAATTACAAAAAGCCTTCCTGCACAGAGGGTAGGTTCATTTTCCCCTTTTTCTTCCTCGAGATAATATATATATATATATATATATATATATATATATAGAGAGAGAGAGAGAGAGAGAGAGAGAGAGAGAGAGAGAGAGAGAGAGAGGAATTAATTATAGAACTCAAAATGCTCGGACTTCCGCATATTTCCAAAAATAGATATAAGTTACAAAAAGGGAATGATTTAAAATAACAGTTACCCATTTTGAAGGGACCGTTTAAGAACATGTTTATCATCTCTGGGGCCCCTTTCCTCTACTACCAGCTATCCAAAATTTGTTGAAATGTACTTAATTTTTTTTGAGAACTCATTTCAACTTAGCAATCTCCTCTTTTAGAGTATCTAACCAGACTGGTTGATCCTCTCCAACACTTTCAGTTGCTTCAGCTGCGGTTTCTTTCTTCTGTCGCTTTCTCTGTTTCTTCTTAACAGCTCCCCTGTTGATGACTAGATCCCTCATAATGGGATTTATCCTGACTTCCAATTTCGAGTCTGTAGCAACTTTTGTGTGGAACTTAGTCACTAGTATATGCGCAATTACCCTTCCCTCCTTACTCGCAGGAAAATCTACCATGTTGCCCGAATAACCAGTCTCACTGGATGTATCTTTGTCCATGTACCTCAATTTTGTGGACACTGAAATGCTTTTACAGAGATAAGAAGGTTGAGAAAAATTGGAGATTACTCCGTTTATGGATAAGATGATGCCCCCATACTTGAGAATTGGTAGTTATAGAGTCCCAATCATGAATCACATATAGACTTATGTACAAGTACGTTGGTTTTCCATGATCGGCTAATCCATTTCAAATGATTATCTTTTGAGTTCGTTACATGGCGGTGTTCACCTGAAATAATACAGCTGTGAAGTACCGAACGAGTGAAACGGGGCGATCTGACTAACTGTCGCCCATCCCACGAGTGGTGGTTTTAACATATTGAAGCACGTGACATTGGGACTTTAGAGAAAGTGGATTCAGTTAAAATTTTTGAGTTATTAACAGGTGAGAAGGTTGTGGTTTTGGTTAAAAATTTTGAGTTATTAACAGGTGAGAAGGTTGGAGTTTAGTTTAAAATAAGCAAAGGTACTCAACGAAAGAGTACTATGAAAAAATATTTCATAAGATGATCAAAAGCCAAGACCACAAAATGTCAAGGTATGAATTTGAGTGTAGCCATAAAATCTTGGGAGGCCACCATAGGAAGTCCTCTCATGCTAGTCAAGTATTCAATGGAATTCGGATAGAGGAATAAATCATGTAGTGAATGAATTAGTGAAATTTCATTCACTCCCAAAGAACCAATATACAGATTAAACAATACATTGGAGTCAAATCTATTATAAAAGGAATTGACTACCTGAATGACAGTAATCGGATAAAGAAATAGGCTTATTTCATATTGGATGAGGAGTGCATCATATCCATGGACTAGCTATGAAATGAGAGTAATGCTTACCTTATGGTTATCAGAGTGTGCAGTGGAAGCATGGTATGAAGGGAATTATTTATGGCATGATAGAACTGGATTGTGCAAGGCAAGTTGAAATCAGATTGGTCTCTCTCAACATAGATCCATCAAGCAAATCCAAGTGCTGATATGATCAACTAAGTAAGGGATAAATCAAGTACCTCAAGAAGTAATTTGATGTTAATTGTCCAAGGTTACTCAGAAAACATGACTAAAAATAGAATTGGGTCATGTAGGAGTTGGATCAGAGGGATCCGAATAATAGTGGAATGCTGAAAATTAATATTAGCATAATGTGTAGTTGTAAGTCCATGAACATTCTAGGATAATGGAAGAACAATTCATGGGGTAGATATCAAGCAAATGGGAATGCATGAAAACACTCCAAGAGGGAAAGAAAGAATAGTAGTAGAGATTATTGATGCATTCCAAAAGTATTGAAGAAATTTCCACAATAACATGAAGATGTCAAAGCCAAGAAAGACTTAAGGGTGAAATAAATCTCTGTAGAGAGTCAGTAAAGAACCATGAAGAAGAAAATGGTTTTATGCATGGTTTTGAATGAAAAAGAGATGGTGCATGAGAAGAATCCATCTCAAATGGCATGGAGCCATGAGTGACATTCCCAGGGGGTGGAGGTACCACTTGAAACTATGTTGGTAAGTTAAAATATGTATTAAGTGCTTTTAATTAATTCTATCCAGCGAGGGAAGGAGGCATATGTCCATCCTTACAACATGCTAAGAGAATTGGCTATGCGATCCAAGTTTGAGGCTAGTTGGCAAAGAGTGGAGAAGAATGCAAGAAAACCCAAATACTAAATTATTCAGTCAAGGAAGAACTAGAATAGTTCAGTCCAAGAAATAAATGGATGTTGAAGATCCAAAAGTCTATAAGACAACAAGATTGGAATTATAATTCATCCAAGTATGAGTTGGGATAGATGGATCCAGGAAATAAATAAAATTTGAAGGTTAATATCATTTTAGTATTTGGATGGAAAAACAAAGGCAGCCAAGAGTGTTTTGGCTAGAAAGTGCTCAGATCAGAAATATTCATGCACAATAATTACAATGAAGAGCACTTGAAGGTTCAAGAATCCAGGAGAATGGAAGACTTCTAGGATAAACAAGGAAACATGATACAGGAAGAAAGAATTTGATGCAATTACTGTGGCATCAAGTATTTTATGGCTTGTTGGGACAGCCATAAGGTGAAGATGCTTGCATGTTTGAAAGTGTTGTTGATAATGTTGCTTCATGTGGAAGAAAGCAGAAGAAGGATGGAATGTTGATTATAAGACTAATAAGGAGGCATAAGAGCTTCTATTTTCATCAACTAATCAGGTAGCATTAAAAAAATTTAATGGAAACCACGCAGGTAAGTATTCATGTTTAGAAATTATGGTGTATTATTGCCAAAGGGAAATATAGGTAAGAATTTCCCCAAAATGAATTTTTAACTATGTTGTATGGTATTGTTTAAGTGCATTGACATGATTAAGTTACCACTAAGTGTGGTAAAGGCTAGAGGCCTGTTATATTTTTGTCAAATCTTTTATCTTTTGAATGCACACACTGACATAGTAGCATGTCATGTTAATTTGGTTATGAGGCAATAACTAGAGAAAATAAAAGATAATAACTTGTTATAGGAATGATGCTAAGAAAGCTAGTCATGTATGAGACCAAGACATGGTCGGATATGGCAAGGTATGGTTATAGAAAGGTTATGTGCCACATAAATACCAATGAGCTTCCTACCTTAAATAAAACTTGGAATGCAACCTTTTTTCTAACACTAATAAACGCTACAGAATTGTATTCTTGGTGTAGTGTTCAGGTCGAAAAGGAAGGCATCCAAGTAATTGTGAAGACAATGGGAAGTGTGTGGAAATGTGTCAAGGCATTGGCCAGATTTCCAATATATGGATGGTGAGATGCATGACTTAGATAAATCTCATTCTTAAAATCAATGCAAAGGTGCATTGAATAAATAGGCATTGAGAGTTGCACTCATGCCTAGTAAGTGGCAGAGTTGCACTCATACATGATGGAATTGTATAATTAACTGCATTTTGTTGAATGCATTATGTGAGTGCATGTATATATGTTTTTGCATGGAAAAAATTATACTAATGGTTGAAATGTTGCTAACTCATGAAGTTGAGAACATTTCAGAAACTGATAAACATTGCCACAGGAAATTTGCAAGTGAGGTGGTCACAAGAATAGTGACTATAGAAAATTTCTATTCAGAAAATTGAAGAAGTAAACTTGTTGCAAATTAGGAACATGCATATGAATAGAATGACGAGTCATTCTATTTGGTTAAATTGTTTGGCATTTGTGATTGAATTGCTAGGTGCAAGCAATTCCAAGATCATGGCATACATTGTTATACATGTTGAATTAGGATATACAAAAAATGATGACAATTTGTTGGTTGTATGCAATATAAATAGAATTTCATATTTGGGAAAAGTCAAATTCCTTACAAAATTAATTGATTTATAAAATGGATTTTTTATAATTCTCTCTCATGATAATTGCATATGTATGATGCAGATGAGATGATAATGATTAAAGTGGGAACTCCTAGAGCCACGATGCTCTAAGACTTCCTGTCCAACCTGTGATGGAACCCTAGAAGGGAAGTTGAATAGCCGATGAACTATTTAACAGTGAAGGTGCATACTCCCTTGGGTTGTACAGGCATGTGGGGAAGAGAGGTCGTTGGTTGGAGTGTTGCTGAGGTTTGGTACCTTGGCCAAGACTATGTTGATATGGATTGTGATCCGTAGTTATCTTTTGGAGTCGTTGTCCTGGTGGAGTCATATCCCATTCTTAGGGATGATATGCTGCTGAGAGTTTATCAATAGTGAGATATAAGGCTGGGTGGAATGTCATGTATCTACAGCCAGTTGTTGCTTCAATGAATCTTAATTGAAGCATGTAATAAGGAACAATGAGTTGAATTATTTCCTGTACTAGCTCTATAGAATAGAGAAATTGACTTCAAGTTGCAGTATAAGTACCAGAATTGGTGACGGAAAGTAAAGCACCAGATGGCTAACAAGCTTTCAATAGCTAAAGCTTGGAGATTTTAAATAATTTGAATGTTACATGGTATATAATGCATTGAGGATTTTTGAAAATTTTGTTGTATATGTATACATGATGCACTGAGGAAAGTGCATAAATAAGGGGAGGGGATTGTAATATCCCCAGGCTGAACCAATTGTAAATATAATAATGTTCTTAAGCTGGTGAGTTGTTTTGATATAATTTTTCTATGCACCTTTCATGGCATAGTGCGTGCAGGTACTGCGCAACAAAAATGATGAAATGGTCACATTCCAGGATACCACATGCAACAAACTTAAGTATGCGTGATAATGAGGCCAGGGAGCCTTTATGTATATGTGGTGTTTTATAGGCTGGTGAGCCAGTTATTATAAGCTAGGATGCTTATGTTTTGAATTAAGGCCAGAGAGCCTAGATGCTAAAGGCTAGTGCGCCTATTTTTGCATATGTCTTATGATTAATATAAAATACATCACTGTGCCAGACTGACCACGATAAAAGAGATGGGGGACTAAAATCCACTAGTTAGGGAAAGGGAGGGGCTAAGTTAAGGAAAGGGGCTAAGCTAGGGAGCTTGAGACAAAGAGGAATATTATATTAATATTTCTTAAAATCATAAAGTATGGATAATTATTCTATCCTAAGTTCTAAGTTGGGGACAAGTGGGCCAAAGTAGCGTCCAACATGACAAGTGTCAAGTTGGGGACATGCATACATATTGTTAGGACTTAACTCATTTTGCGATCTCCCCCATCATTCAGACCATCATTTTTTCCATCATTCCTTCCATCATTCAGCCATGATTCCATGACCATTTTCACTCACGCAGTCAATTATCCTCAAACATTCATTTCACTGTATCTAAACCTATATCCATGGCCATAGAGGTTGGTGTAGCTGGTTAGCTGGGAAGATGGACTGAAGAAGCAGGTTGGCATGCCCGTGGGATACTGAAGAAGTGGGTTGTCAGGCCCGTGAGGTATTGAAGAGGAGGGTTGTCAGGCCTGTGAGCAATTCTCTGGGTGAGAGAATTGCTAGGAGTTGATTTCCTGAAGGTGATAAATTGCAACTATAGGGCTCTGAGACTTCCTGTTCGGCCTGTTGTTGAAGCCCTGGAAGGGAAGTGGGGAAACCAAGGGACTATTGAGAAGAAAAGGGGCACACTTTCTTGGGTAGGACACGCATGTGGGGAATGAGAGACTGTAGGTTGTTATTTGAGTGAGCACCGTGACAGGGTCTTTCCTGTTTTCCATGAGCCATTACACTGGTTAGGAACCCTTTACCTGAGTGGAGTTTAGTCCCAGCTCGGGGGTGACTCACTGTTGAGAGTGATGAATGGTGTGGTATATGGTTGGGAGGTTCGTGGAAGGTCTGCACGCAGTTGGTGACATTCTTACCAAGAAAAGTTCCAATTGTGTGATAAGTTTACATGCTGCATTGTTATTTACGTGTTTATTTTTATGGGTATTTCCTATATATGTTGCATGTATGCATTCATCTATTATTTCATTGTGAATCCATGCATTTACGAAATGTATTTGTCTGTTTACATTTTACATGTAAATATTCTATGAGTGTTCTGTGTGCATATGTTTTAATTGCATGCAGTTAGAAAAATTTATGTAGCATAGCCTAGTTAGATGTTGGGCATGTTACAGTTTGTTCTGCAGAGAGAACGTAAGTGTTTTCTGGCATAGCATGGCTCGGCATGGATGGTGGGGGACATTAAAAATTGGTATCAGAGCATGAAGGAATGTTCTGGAGTGGCGTTTCTCGACCTGTGGATGGTTGGGGATGTTACGTACAAAATTTTCCTGCTCGAGTTTCAGGCCATACAATGATTACTTGAGCTTGCAAAACAACTCTTTTGTTGTGATCCTGTGCACTTTCAGTGCTCCACCTTGAACACTACATTCAAAACCTAGACCACATCCGACCAAGACTTCCAAATGAGCCTTTATTACTCACCTCCAAGCACTTGCAATGGAGTCATAGTACTCTTCCTTGACATGAACATTCCCTTGATCAAATCTAGTCAAGTGAGCCAAGTAAGCATTCGTCGCTTACCTCCAAGCCCTTTTACAATGGAGAAGCTTCATTACATGTAATCTCATGAGACAAATACCCTCCAATCCTATCACCTAGGCCTACGTCTAGACTTTACTGGTGATTAACTAGGAGTACGCATGCCTTTCTAGGTCTAATACACATATGCCCATTTACATATAATCAAAATACAACTCCAAAATAAAATGTTCACATGGTAAATTTACCATTACAATTGTTACAACCTAAGCCTTCAACTCTTGGAAAAAGAGTGACACAAGAGAAATTCATCATGAGGTAAGTGCCAAAATGCCCCTTGCCAAAAAAAAATACCATACAATGATAACCTTTACAACATCAATGAAAGAATTATATCAAGAAATAATTCTATGCTAAATTTTTAACCCAACACCAAATGTAATTGAAAACTATAGCATATATAATACTTAGTCTAATGTAATATCGACCTCCTTAAGCCCCAAGACTCGATCCCACAACTGCTTCATGCTTAGAGTCTGAAACCTCTTCCTTCCTGACATCATGGCAACCTTCGCGTCCAACTAATTGTAGTCACGGCTGCCAAAATCCCTAAGAGTCACAACCAAGGTAATACCTTCTCCTCTGCAAACTTCACCCACTCTATGGATAGTCTTCACACAGGTTGTCTCGTTATCCAAAACGACCTCACCAAATGAATACAAAAGATACAACATCTGGGTTTCCACCAAAATTGACTACAAACTTAATTTTCATCCTCTTGGAAACCTCCATGCAAACAACCTTCACTAAATTCGACAACTGGTTCCTCTACGACGCTCACCCCCATATCCAATCTTTATGGCCTTGCTTCACATCCTTTTTCAACTTCCATGGGCTCCCTTCATGTGTAGTTGTTGTCTACTTTCCAAGAGCATAAATTTTGCGAGGGGTTAGCCATGCAAGCCCTCTATAGGGTTATGACCATGTCCTCCTTGAGCTCCTCTCCACACTGGTGACTCTTTCTTTCAATCCTTACGACCAGATCCAGACATGTTCTCTGCGGACTCCAATTGTTGCAACACTCCTCAGATCAACACAAAACCAGTCACATTATCAATATATCTGAGTGTTTCTTTACATATATGTCCACACTTTCACAACCACCAGCTAACACATCCACTAGAGAATTCAGATCCAGATCCTCTACTTGATTCATGGACCTTATCTCTTGCATCTCTCCTCTGTTCCATTCATCTTTGCAAGGACCTCCACTGTTGGCAACACTTCTCTAGAGCACGGTCTCGATGAAATATGAGTCCCCAGAGAAGACTACCTACCTCTAGGATGGTGGTTGCAGGAATTCCACTCCCTTTATATAGCTATGATGATGCTCAAGCATTAATGCACAAACCTGTGGTCAATCCTTCACACAATAATGCTTGACAAAAAATAGTGGACACACAAACAACTTAGATCAACTCTGTATCTCCTTCAGGTAATTCAAATCTCATGGAGATTAGCAGCGCCTTCTATCCTCAAGTGGAAAAAACTACTCAACAATGACCTCCAATAGTGTGAGTCCCTGCTGATGAGTACCACACCCAATATAGGTGGATCCACAACATTAATGGTTTGAACAAATTTGTCATCGTCAATGCTTTGTTTCTCTATAGATCGTCAGATTCATAAATGGAGCTCGTGATTCCAACAACTTACACCTTCTCCACAGTACGTCGCTAAGCAATCTCTCTAACTAGTTGCTTCCACATTGATCTCCTAGGATTTTACCTTGTTTTAAGCACACAACGGCTCAACTTCAAATAATGACGGCTTCCATGGATGTGGTACGCTGCAGAGGTCAGATGCACTAAATATGTGCCATTCTTACATTCACTATTCAATGACTCAATCTCCACGGTAGTCGTACCAGTAAGAGAATACAATAGACGACATATCCAAATAGGCACATCACCGACGTTTCATTGTTTCCAACATCCATGCTAGTCATCAATTTCTCCGTGGGTATCCACTGAAGAGGATCCTTTATGCACATCTTACACCAATGCAATAAATGCAGACATAAGAGGATTCAAATTTCGACCCTCTACTTGCTTCTTTCACAATTGTATTGCATCTACCTCCATTGAATGAAACCGGAACAATTTCAACATCAATATGCTCTTCTTCACGAATTCCATTATCATGGTAATCTTCCTTGGAGCCAAATGTACAGACTGGAGGATGAACACAAACCAACGACTTCTACACAGATGTAGTTATTTGTCCCGATGGGGTTTGAACTCAGAAATGGAAACATACTTTCAAATAATCTCAGTGATCCTTGTCTCCATCTTTTGCCTCCGATGATGGAGAGATTTCACCAGCTCCAGGATCTTGGCCTCTACGACTACATATTTTTCTTGCTGCAACTGAACATATTGACCAGAGAATGGAAGACTCTCACCTTGATGGCATCAGCATTAGCACTAGATGATTGCAGGATTTGAAGGATGTGCAATATCCATCATCTCGACCTTCCAATGACCTCTAAGAATCCACTAGGAACTCCTATCAGGCCCATGTATCCACATCCTCTACTCTTCAATCCACATCCTCAGAACTCGATCGATGCCTCTTTTCTATAGATTGACAACTTAGAAATCGAGAGAGAAGCCATTGCACAAGATTAACACACAATAATAGAATAGTTTATGTATAACTTAATAGACAAATGGAGGTTACATATATAGCATGCAGATCACTGACTCCTAGCAATCTAGATCCTAAGAAAGTGGATCTGATTAGCTAAAAATAGTAAACCTAGAAACTCACAGTTACAACAATCATAGTTGAAACTCATAGTTACAATAGTCATAGTTAACCTAGAAAATCATAGTTACAATAGCTGTAAGCATTATCTCTAACACCCTCCCTTAATGCTTACATTACAAATATCACAATCACAAATTACAAAACATAACAAAAGGTTACAACACAAATTTTGTCATGTCTGTCTCACTGGTCCTCATACGCAGTTACACCCATCTCTTAACTTCATATACACACTCTTTCTCTCCATCATCTTCGAGCTACCACTTCATACAACACAAATACAACTGCTTCTGGCCATCTTTGAAGTATCTATAGGATCAACGATTCTAAACTACCCCGAAGAATAGTCTCGATACTGAAACAATCAGTAATCGATCTTAAAAAATGACCTTTTTACACACACTCATCAATACAATGATAACCCTTAAGTGATGATCTTGAAGCACCGAAATACAACAAAAATCTCCAGCTTTTAACAGACTTCAAACTAGTTATGTGTTCGTTCTTATAGCTCCAAAGAACATCAAGAACTACATACCTAAGTTATATCACTCTGTTCTTTGAGTGGTTCTTGACAATATAATTTTACAAAAAAAAAATAATATAACATACACAAATCACATCACACTATATGTAACACTACAACAAATCTACCAAACCAAATCAAACAGTTGCCGAACATAAAGTCCACCGATTGCAACAGGAATCAGAGTTTCGGCAGAGAGAAAATCAAACCCTGTTTTCAACGCCAAAGCAGATCTGGATATATTTTCTTCCACACAGCTGTCACTAATCAACGAATGCACAAGCATATAACCTCTCACAGTTTGATCAATGAATATCTCGGCAGTGATACCCTTGTCAGTTCTCCTACGCAGTGGTCCTTTATTCACAAGGAGAGTCTCCCGCAACAATCTCACAAAACACATAGAAAATTTAGAAATTCAAACCCTCTAACCTAATCTACTCCTACAACAGAATCAACTTATCACTCTTATCTCATCTTCCCGCCCCTCTCGTGAGAGAGTCAAGGCAGTCCTTTCTCTGATACCAACTTAGAAATTGAGAGAGCAGCCATTGCACAAGATTAACACACAATAATATAATAGTTTCTGTAAAACTTAATAGACAAATGGAGGTTACATATATAGCATGCATATCACTGACTCCTAGCAATCTAGATCCTAATAAAGTGGATCTGATTAGCTAAAAATAGTAAACCTAGAAACTCACAGTTACAATAGTCATAGTTGAAACTCACAGTTACAACAGTCATAGTTAACCTAGAAACTCATTGTTGAAGGAAAATCTCCCTGCGGACAGGTAGATCTCCTCTTGAGAGATAGACTCTTAACTCTTAAGACAGAATATGCTTAATGTCGACACTAACTTCCTTTTAGTTCTATACAAACTAATGCATGAGGAGGAAGGAGAAAAGAAGTACCTTTTACCGGCGTTTGTCCCTGCATGCTTTGAGTTGAGCTCCAATATTTCACTCCTTGATGAGCCCTGTAGACAAACAATAGTACAACCACTTCCTACTCTATTGATATTAGCTTGAAAAAGATCTATCTATCAAAGACAAGTTCATGTGAGATTAAACACAAACTAGAAAGAAACAGGTCAAGCATGTCATATTGATTAGAACAATGACATAAGTAACTTACAACCATAGATGCGAATGCGACAGCTCCATCAAGTCCCCTTTGTCTAACCCTTGGTCAAAAGATCCACGATCCGGATGACAACAACTTCACTGATTACTTTCCTCCAGTTCACTGTGTGTTTCCTATGAGATCATAGGTTTCATGCTTCCAATTCTTCCTCCTTTTCACCATGATAGAGCATGTTTATATAGGTTTAGAGAGGCTTAACCTCTTGAGGCATCTTTAGGGTAAGTTGAGGATTTCCCTCCTTAAGCCAGGGATCTTCTCCGAACATCATGGCTGAACCAGGAATTCGAATGCAACTGCCTTCCAAGATTGAAAGATCCTCCCCTTATTCTCCTCAACAGATCAACTGTTTCTCAGAATAGGCAACTCTCCCTCAAAAAGGCCATCAGAGCGCTATAGTGCTCCCTAGTAGGCTTTAGGGGGGCACCAGTGCTCTAAAGATCTATAACGCTCCTTCAGAGGGGTTGTTTGGTATTATAATTCTCCCTAGCACCTTATAGGGGAGTGCTAGTGCTCCTAAGGGTGATATAGGGGAGCGCTCTCTTCTAAAACCTAGGATTGGAAGCTTCTTTCAAGTGGCAAGAGATACTTGACTTCAGTTAACCATCCTTCCTCCTTCAAATCAAGTGTTTTACATGTGCCAAGTGTCCTCTTGATGTTGTTTATAGGCACAACATGGGCATCATGGCAGTATGTTTTCTTTAACACTTGTGACACTTGTGAGCAAAAAGAGACACTTGCAAACTTTGTAATGACGACACTTGCGACACTATCAAAGTGAGTATTTTTTATGTGTAACAGATTGCCCCCCAAAGTATGAAGTTAGAAGAYAGGAATTGATAACTGAAATGATTTGTAGACTTTCAAGCAAGGGTATAGATGTAGAGAACCTGACAGAAGCTGCACACAAACATCCAACAAATATTATGACATGTTTCAAACCCAACGCAGGCATACCTATGCTTGGGTGATCAAGACTTGCAAGATATGGCCGCCATAAAATACACTGCGGATCCATAATTGTATTGATAAAAAGGTATAGCCACTGAAAATACACTGTGGATCTATACTCCCATGACCTGAACTAATTGTAGCCATGAAGAATACACAGTGGATCTATGAGATGATAAGACATATCCACGACCAATACAAAGTGGATCTATGTAACAGTGTATGTGTCATTTTTCAAGAGAAACTCCATCGCAACCTAGGAAAACTACATATCAAAGTGATCACTCAACCCAGGGTCTTCTTACCGATCCCGATGTTGTATGAATCTAACCATGTGAATAGATGTCCTGATGTCGAACATGGCAGAAACCACTTGATTACCGGCCAATGATATAAATCGTTAATAAGCGCGAGGGAGATCACCATTAATGTCAATGATTCCCAAGGTACTCTAGTACATCCCAATGAATGTGAATGGATGAGCTGAAGTCAAACATCTGTGGAATCATTCAATCATAGGTCAATGATGTAAACCCACTGTCAGACGTGAGGAGGCCTACCATTGAGGCATACAGGTCCCAAAGTAATATATGGTTTCTAAGTCTAATTCCTGGATAATGTGTTGAAGTCGACATGAATAGACTCATCGAGGGAGGGCCTTGATGTATCCTCCATCAATGACATGAAACAGACATAGAGATGTAATTGGTAGATCACATGAACATGGACTGACACAGGTATTGAGACAAGATATTTATGATGGCTAACTCTCGAGGCAGATACTTCCCTTGAACATTGAGGCACAATAGAAAAAATGTGACATGGACCAAAACTTGATGATGCAGTGGATGCTATGACTTACGTCAGGTGACCCAGAGGAGTGAAAGAAACTCAAAGGATTGGCTCAGTGCAGAGGTTCAGTGGATTAGAATGCGTGTAAAAAACATAGTGCCGTGTTCAAGGGCGACTCGAAGAGTTATTTGGTAGTGTTCTCAAGAGACTGCTTAGCTTACTTCTTTCAAATTTTCCCCCATCCACATAGATGAGTACCTATTTTTAATTTAGCGAGCTCGAGGAGGATAACACATGATCAATAAAACTCACCTTCGGTAAGTTCCTCTTCCTTTGTTTAACGAACCGGAAGAAGTAAGGGTTCAGTCCCGTATGGGCCTGTCGATGTTTGTTTTAGCGATTCCAAAGACAGAAAACTCGAAGGGTTTTCATGATTATAGAGTCTGGAAAAACACTTAAAAGAGAACTCTCTCAGTTCCTTTTTCGTAAAGTAGTCTGACGAGACCGAAAAAGAGATAAACTATCTCTCAACAAATGTTTTCTTCAAATAATTTAACGAGCGTGAAGAGAAACAAGGTCCCTCAGTAATCTTTTCATCTTTAGAGAGTCTAAAAAGAACTTAAAGATGACTCCAGTGTTGTCCTTTTTCGTAATGTTAGTCTCGCGAGGCCGAAAAAGAGATAAATTATCACTCGAAAGACACCCTTTCAAACCTTTTAACGAGTGGTAAAGGAAGCAAGATCACTCGACAATCTTTTCATGTTTAGAGAGTTTGAAAAGAGCTTAAAGGAGACTCCAGGGGGTTCCTTTTTCGTGTATCCATACAGGTCTGAAAAAGAGATAAAAGTCTACCCAGATGCATTCTCATGTATTTACGAGCACGATAAAGAACAAAGACTAAGATCAGTATGCCCCCAACATGAAATCTAGTGGCTTAACTCCAGAAAGATTATCAAAGGATAGAGACATGCCCTCCAAGCTTCGATTCATTCACCGATTCTGAGGTCGTCAACAATTTCTCTAGTAGATGAGAAAAAGGAGAAGGGTGGATGAAAATAAGGTTCAAGAGAGGTGACTGTTTCATCTTTTAACGAGCTCGACACAGCAAAAGAACTATGCTCAAGACCTCTGTTTCATTTTTTAACAAGCTTTCCACAGAGAAGAGAAACTATGCTCGTGGTTTCGTCTGGATCATGACTTCCAAGAGGATAATGCTCTGGAAGGGTATCATGTCAAAGGATAAAACACAGTCATGGCTTCCAAGAGATCTTTTCCGGATGGAAGAGAATCACTTTGGAAGGAACACATGTCGAGGGTCGTGACAGAGGTAAGGAGATCAAGCTCCAATAAATCTACCGAAGAGATCACCATGTCCACTACCGGATCCAAATCGTCAGAAGTTGAGGTCATGGGAGATAATGCCACATAATTGACATGTGGCGGGGGCGATACTATCTGCATATAGGAACCACTTAGGGAGGTAACCCAGTTGGGGCCGATGAATGAAAGTTGATCAATAGTCACAATTCTTCCATCATGAGGGAAAGATATCACATGGAAAAGGGTGGATACAAGAGCTTTCATAGCATAGACGTAATCCCTCCCAAGGAGTAAAGTGAAATCCAAGGGGTCTCAGACTACCATGGCATCGATAAAGATAGTTTTCCCTCCCAAAGTTACAGGAAACTAAGGAAGGATCCCTAAAGGTTGACTAGTTCTTTTGTTAAAATATAACAGATTTTGTGTAACCGGTGCAAGCTGCGAGCAACCTAAAGCATACCAAGCAACATAAGACAAAATACTAACAGACGCACCTTCATCTATTAGCATTTGAGGAACGTCCCGACCATGAACCTGTACTGTAATCTGGAAAGGAATGTGAGAGGGAAGACAAGGTCTAGTTAGCACACCCCAATCAAAAAGGACGGCCTCATTACTTGGAGGGGGTTTGGCAAGAGAAGGAGGAATGCCCCCCAGTATGGTAGAGTCTGTATTAACGAGAAAAAAATGGGCATTATCAGGTTTACTCTCTAGAGGGAGAGTAGGATCGATCGATGATTGGATCGGATCAACCAATGGTGGACTTGGATAGACCACTTCAGCACTCTTCATAGGAAGAGTGGGACTGACCAAGGAAGGGACTGGATCAGTCACTTTGACATTCCTCAATGAAGGAATGGGATCGACCGATGGCGAAACTGGATCGACCACTTTGGCACTCTTTAGAGGAAGAGTGGGACTGACAGAGGAAGGGACTGGATTAGTCACTTTGCATTCCTCAAGGGAGGAATGGGATTGACTGATGGTGAAACTAGATCGACCACTTGAGTTTCATTCTCCAAGGGAAGAATGGGGTCGACGGGTGGAAACGGATCGACCGCTTTGGTGTCACTCTTTAACAGGAGAGTGGGATTGACCGAGGATGAAAACAGATCGACCACTTTGGTGTCACTCTTTTGATGAAGAGTGGGTCTGTTCGATGACGGAACTGGATCAGCTACTTGGGTTCGTGGTTCAATCGAAGAGGAAACTAGATTGACCACTTGATCAACTGGACTGATCAGGGATGGAACCGGATTGACCAGTCCATCAACCAATGATGGGTTGGAGGAAAACTTATGATAACCTTTTGGAAGTTGAATTTTTTCAAAAAGAGAAGAAGCCTCGTCCATGCGAGGAAAAAGGTGAGAGTAATGATTACCTTTACATAACATGCAAGGGAACTTGAAAGTTTGCTTCATCTTACCAACCTAAACATCACTAGTTGACGGGGTATCATCAACATGACCGACAGAGGCCGATGACGTGGAGGACCACATTTCTAAGACCCGGGTAAGACCAGGGAAATCCCTTAGAAAGTGGTCACCCTTACAAAGACTGCAAGGTAATTTGGGTTTTGGATTCTTCATTTTAATCTTGTTGACCTCATCAACACTCCCAGTACTATTAACAGTAACTGGTTTCTTAGAGACAACATCTGATGTTGTTGGGGTCTTTGTCCTTTTCAGGTTCTTCTTCTTCTTCTCTTTCTGTTTCTTCTTCTTTTGATCAACCTGGCTACTTGCTTTAGAGCTTTCACTAGGCGAAGAAGGAGAAATGGAAGGAGACTTAATGGGTGAAGAAGGTGAAAATTCGACGTGATATTGATGTGTGGGTGGTGTACCGACATCTAAAGTATTAGGTGCACTTGAAACATCGGGAGGATTCAGGATCACCGGAGTGGGGAACAACCAAACTGGTAATCCGATAGTGAGTCCTGGAAGACTCAGTGTGGCAACATATGGAGGACCAAAGTTTCCAAATGAAGGAATGTATAAGGTTCCCTAGAAGAAGGGGTTCCTCCATTGGTACTCCCAGGATTCGATGCCATTAACACTAACTCGACCTAAGGTCCACTAAGTAAAACAAACAACACATGCTAAGAATCTGAGAAGCAAACAATCAAACAAACCTTCCTATGATGAAACCACTAGTTGGTGATGAAATCCAACGTCGCGAGATCAAAATAGGAAGGGGCGGGGATAGAGCGGGTGGATCAGTTATGTTGGTGACTTGCTTAACAGACTTACACCTTGGTGCAAGCTTCCACGCAGTAATTGTGGATTTACCCTCCAAGGAGCCTAAGTGATTTTGACCAATGTCTATTCTAGGTACAGTGAGACTTCCCTTCATCGTCACCTTGTGTGAGACCCTAAAGATTGTGGCTACTAAGGTCACCAACTCGTAGTCAGCCCCTAGGCGGGTACAGTCGATAGTCTAGTCGGAACGTATGGGTAGGATAACAAGTCCGAAATCAACTTGAAAGGCTCCCACACATAATCGTGGGTATACCTTCCAGTGACCCCCAATATACGATCCGACCACTACAAACAGTTGGGCCACGGAGGGATAATCTCTGTAACTCACTTGAATGTGACCTCGTGCATAACCCTTGTGTGAGAGGGGGATCCCAGCAAGCCAATATGACAATTGGATTTGACTCTCCCTACCGCAAGATACTAAGTTTGTTTGATAGCTTTGCAAAGTTATCCTTTCAACCTATTCCAAATCCCTACACCTTAAACTAATGTAGGTTTGCTAACAAAGATGTAAAAAATCTGATAAAATTTAGTTAAGCGTTGATTTTTAATGGCTGTTGTTTACTCAGAGGGTGTACGAAAGTGAAA